>JAQGBZ010000437.1:0-47912 GCA_034687125.1 Neelides folsomi
TGGGTGATTGGGTTCTAGATTGGATGGGTAATTGAGTACTACCTTGGTGTGTATTGTGTACTAACTAGTAGTTGCCACACAATTTGTGATCTAAAAATTCAATTTACAATTAGATTAAAAATATTTAAATTTAAAATCCTAAAATTTAATAATAAAACTTTTTTTTGCATAAATTAATAATTTCATCGTTTGTTTTTATATTCATATTCAAATTATTTTAAAACGAACTTTTTCCGATTGATTATAAAATTTAATTATGCATTCAGTTAATGTTAAACATTTTGTAATGGTTGGTAAAGCATTATCACAAATGAAATGAATCATTTTATTTTTAACAATTGGCTGATGGCATAAAGATTCTTCGTTGAAATAATCAATTTTAGTACCGCTTGAAACCTCAAGCTCATCAAAAATACCTAAATTTAAATATTATTTTAATATAAATTAAATAAACAAATTAAAGGTTAATATTTTTCAGACTTTTCATCGAGAACATTGAAATTGATCTCTCCCTGTTGTGCTGAACCGATACTTGAATGGCGGTTTCATAATTTAAAGAAACACATGTATACGTCCTTGGATAAGATCCATAATAATGACTATCGAAAGTGAAGCTTAATGAGGATTTGTAAAAACTATTTTTCGTAGTTTTAATGTAAAAATTTGACGCATTTATTTTATCCGATACTAAAAAGTTCCAAAAGATTTTAAATTAATAAATACCATATATGGTAATAGTACAAACGAAATTGATATATTCATTTTAATTGCTGTGTTGGGTATAAGTTATTATTATTATATCATGCTTAATAATATATTTTAGTTATTATAATAGTATACATATTCAAAGAATTCGAACGTATCTGTATATTATTATATAAATTAGGTTTTTGTATTTATTACGATAATTTGAGTATGTAAAATAACTCCAAAAGATTGGGAATGGGGAAATGCATTCTAATAATATTTCATTGTTTTTTCCGTTTGCCGATAGGTTAGTCGGAGATTCTTTCTTTATTTCATGTTGACGAATTTGGTGGGTTGCTGTTTTGAGATTTTTATGGAAAGTTATTTGAAACGGTGATGGTAAAGCTTCACTTATATTTACCAAATCAACTGGATTTCTTTGTAATGGTTTATCTTTAATAAATATAATATATATGCTTAATTAAAATATAACAATGATTAATAAAAATAATTAATGTAATGTCAATAGTACCTCCAATTTTGACATGTTTAGTGTTGAAAATAAATTTATTTATATTCCAAATAAACGAGAAGCATGTTACGCTCGAATATAAATCTTTAACATATTTTATTGAATACACAAATTCATTTTTAAAGTTATTCATAAACTCAAGATTATTATTTGGGGTCGGATCTTTGATATTAAGTAATAAATAAAATTAGAAAGTTTCTGTTTAAATTAAATGTAAGAATATGTATAATTACATGGTTTTATAAAAAAATTATAATTTTTTTTGCATAATAAAATATTAAGTATTTTACAATAAAATTAGATTACCATCGGAGGCGTACATAATTTCTTTGGTTTCATTTAAAAAATTTAGAATTATTCCATTTAATCCTGAATTCTTATTTGAGAACTTATAATTTAAATTGCATTTAATCGAAAGTTTATTTCCCTTTAAAAGATTCAAATTGATTTTTACATCAAAATTTATATTTTCGAGTGAATTACTCTCTATAATATTGTATATCATAAAAATATTAGATGATAATATTATTTGATCAATTTACATTAAAACTTTAAGAAAAAAAAATTTTAATAATAGAATAAATTGTTGTTTTTATTATTTAAATACCATTTTCTGTTTCGTTTATATTATCTTCATTGATAAATAATTGTGATTGGAATATGGTTCCATTATATTCGCATTGTTGATAATGAGCAAATTTCCTATCATTCCTTAAAGATTTCGCACACTTGTCACAAATCTCATCAAGTTCATTTAAGTATTCTCTTGTAGTACATTCATCACGCTAAAACATAAAAATATGTATTGAATATTTCTCTAAATTTTCCAGTTAAGACTAATTATTAAGCCACTTTGTTTTAACTTATGACTAACAAGTTTCTGAATTTTGTAAATGTTTTGTCGGGAACACTCTGGATGAGAACACACATCAATTCCTGAATAAGGCAAGTCAAATTGACTCTCGAAATAACTTTTGAAATAATCTTCATCTTCACGATCTGGAAGAACACATGTACTTTTATAAAAAGCCGTTGAATAATAGGTATTAAACACAATTGGACAATCATATAATTCCTCGTTCAGATATTCTTCTTTAAAATCTATTAATGGGAATAAAACATTTTTTACAAAATAGAATTAAATAAGAAATTAAAAAAAATAATGTCAGTTTTTAAATTGATAAATTAATTTTATTTAATATAGTATAAAATAATATAAAAAGTAAGGAGACTAAGAACCATCAATGGGGATTTCAATAGAAGTGAATGTTCCATTTATATAAATGTTTTTTGTTACAGTTGAACAATTTGTTTCGATTTGTTCTTCACAATAAAATTCATTGGTTCCATCTGCAAGTTTTTGAGATGCATTGAATGTCATTCCCGAAGAATAAATATACTTTGACGTGTCATTTGGGTTATTTATATCAAATACTATCTTGTTCCAAATATTATATTTAATGTCGATATTCTAAATAAAAGTATTTATAATAAACACTACGCCTGAATTGTCTAATTAATTAATTAAAAGTAATATCATAATGCAAATAATGTAATACAAATAAATCTGAAAAATAAACTTACAAGATCAGGAATTATAAACCATCTAATTGGTCCCAAAGTTGAAGTGCAATTTAAGGAAGCTATTTGGTCATTTAGGGTAACAATGACAAATTTTGTTAGATAACATTTTTCTGAAAAAGAAAGTGAGAGTAAAATTGTGAAAATTAAAATTTTTTTAAATATAAAATATGACATGTTAAGTATTTATTTTTAAAAATATTAGGTTTTCACATTGCCAATCTTTAATTTTTTTTTCTTCATTTAATAGCTAAAATATTAAGGAAATTCTACTATAATTATTATGATTTAAATTTTAACTCTAGGAAAAATATTAATTCACAATTTCATGAATTAATGAGGAATCACAAATGATTTTCTCCTTGTTGGTCTATTGCATATAATATATTTAATAGGCTGAGTTATCGTTTTCTGGCTGGGATTTCCGGCAAATTTAGGTAGTTGCCGTGACGGCATATGTCTTCAGTATTAAAATTATTCAATTTTATTTGTTTATGGTTAATTTAGGATAGGTTAGGTTAGTATTGATGGGAATTACGACTTTAGTTCTTTTTACGGTTTATTTATACAGAACAAACGAATCACTCCAACTTGGAAGAATCATGTCACACGTAATATTTTTTTTACCATTTCTAACTGTTCCAGAGTGGAATTAATGGCAGTAACTTTACTGAATACCTTATTGACATACAAAAGAATTGTAAAACATTTAGAAATCATTTTCGTGAAAGGTGTCTTGAAATAATTGAAGATATTTTGTTATTTTTCACTCGTAAAGTGTCCATTAAACATTTTATTTTAAATTTATATATGAGGACTATTTGGCTTTCCAAATTAAATATAGAAAGAAAGAGATAGGAAGAATACATTAAATATGTAGAATACTAAGAATTCTCTTTGAAGTTTAGGCAAATTGTTCGAACCAAAGATCAAATTTTAATCCTACTGGACCTTCCTTTAACCTTTTTTATAAACCCTTTTAATGCTGATATTTATGCTTATTCTTATATGCAAGTAATATGTGTACATTTTGTACAGATATAGGAATATGCGATACTTACTAAAATTGACGTATATACTCTAAATATATTTTGTGACAGTTTTAAAGGATAACAAAGGTCGGGTTGGTTATTTTAAGAAAGGGCATTTTTTATCGGATATATATTTATATTATATGTACTACTTATATGGGTATAAATATTTAATTACAATAATAAAATCTAATGTTAGTTTAAATGCATGGAATCAATTGCATTATTATGAATGCTTTAATTATCAAGCTAAATGTAAAATTTATATATAAAGGCTAATAGAACTAATGAATGATGAATAAATAAAGTTAAAAGAAATATTCCGACTTGTCCCTTAACCTTTTACCTTTTTTAAGCGAAAATGCCATTTCATTCATTTTGCTGATAAATTATAGGATATTTTGAACCTTGACTCGTTGCTTCAACCAACCGTATGTTGTAATATTAGGTATGGTACTCGTATATCATAAATTAACAAATGTTGAGTTATGTATGGTACTATCACCGCCTGTACTATGTATTCCACAAAAAACGTAAGAGATTTAATCTTATCTTTTTTAGTCACAGGTGCAGGTAATTTAATCGGATTCCTTTATCTTTCCAAATTCACCTGCTCATTCAAATTGAACTTGTCATTAATAATCATTATTAATCACACACTTCAAGTTTAACTAACAAGCAAATAAATAGCAAGTTTAGAAATATTTAAAATCTAAAACCCGATTTTTTAATTTTAATTGTATACCAATTATATATTTAACACAATGGCCGAAAAGGATCAAACAAAAGTTGATATTTATAACACTAATACTTATCCAATTGAGCCATCGAGTAAATTTGGGAATGAAAAAACTCAAAAAACATCTTCGTTTATCGCCCAGCAGATTGTAATTGAATTGAATCCAAAAGAAACTTTTTCACAAATTGGAATTTTTCTCGCAGTAAGTAAAAAGCAATTTAAACTTTAATTACAATTGAAATCAAAAAATAAATCTGCATTTGTTTATTTAAAATAATCTTTAATATTTGATTAATTTTGATTAAAGTTTTATATTTTAATTTTAGGCTTTTTCCTTTGCTCTACTCGCAGACTCATTAGTATTCTTAAAAGACAGTTTGGACCGAAAATATTCCATGGAACAATTCAATTCAAACAACGAAGGAACTTTTGATTTGACTGAAGAAGAATTCGAAAATTTGTTAAACATCTGGGCATATCTATTTGGCCTTACTGGAATTTTACTCGGAATTGTTCAATTCACATTTTCTGCAATTCTGGCAACTTCAAGTTCCAAATTCGTTAAAGTGAGTTTAAAAAATTAGTCCTTTAATTTACCCATATGGTGTAATGGAACTATTTATAGAGAATTTAACACTGATTAAGAATATACATAGTTTTAATATAAGAATGTTTAAACCTAGCGAGTTATTCAAAAAATAAAATAATTATTCACGGGAAAATTGAGAATTTAAAAATCTCCATGACAATTACTTTAAAATATGGATTACTCAAAAACTGCTTATAATTTTATATAAAAACTATACAAATTCGGAATATACGTTAAATTCTCCATTGAATCTTAATTAATTAATTTTAAAGTTGAGAAATTTATTTATTTAATTATTAATTTTTTTATTCAGAATACTTGTGCTGGTCGCGTCCAAACATTTGTGAAGCTTTGGTTCGGAACTCACGTTATAATTTTAATTACTGCTGCGGTTCTTGTCATTTTGGGTTTCATTTTCCAAGTTTACGTTCCACGTGTTGGCGTAATGTTGATGGCCATTTTCGGAGTTGACGCCTTTTTCATTTTCATTGGAATCGCCATGATCAGAGTGACATTGAAAGAAGCCAAAAGAGATGGAATCCAAGTTTACTAATTAACTAATTGAAAATTAAATTTAACTCTAACCCAATTTCTTAATTGGCCAACCTTCGTTTTATAACCTCGTTTAATTAAATTCAATGTCCCACCTTAAAATATCAATAAAGTTTTTACAACAATAATTTATTCAGCATAAACATTTAATCATTGAAATTATCACAATTAGAAAAAGTGATTAAAAAATTAAAAATTCATTAAATGACAAAATGACACAAATTGTTACTATTGGAATTTCCTGATTCATTTTTAAATAATTTCTCTTGTTTTTACTTTGCCGTTACAGTTTTAATATTTAAATCACGTTTGAGGTACGAGACTTAGAATTAAAGGATCTTTAAGTTTGTCAACAAGTCAATGAATAAGACGTTGAGAGTTCCCCGAACCGTGTGAAATCATAAGAAAAACATTATTATTGAAATTGGTGACTCACTTTCAATTCCAAATGAGCCAATTTGGAACTCCCTGCGTCTTTGAAATATTTAACTCTCAATTTTAACTTGAGGGTTTTCATTCTTTTCATCATTTGTTTGGAGTTGTTGGGCGAATGAGCTCAGACAATTCCAAGAGTCGTTAATTAAAAATTCATAAATTCATCCGCATGAATTAACCAAATGAATCAATGAAGAATCAATGAATTTGTAATTTCTTTCTTTTACTATTTAAACTCAAAACTCAACTTCAGTTTACAATTCACTTCAACTCACTAAACATTCAACACTAAAAATCAAAATTTCCAAAATTCAATTTTTTTCAAAAATATTTCCAAAAATTTCATTTTTTAAAAAACTTTAAATTTTTTATTATTTTTAAATTCTATTCTTTTTAAATTTTACTAATTAAAATGAATTTCCTCATTCCAATTTTCATTTCTCTTATTGCTCTCTTCGTCCAAGGAAGCTTCATCCGCTCAACTTCATTTTCCCCAATTTCCTCCGAATCGAACGAAACAACCGAAGGACCAAAACGAATCCAACATGGAAGAAACGCCACAACAATTACTTCATTCAGAAACGAAACAATTAGCAATAACGGAACTTCTTCCAATGGAACTTCCACAAATTGCTCTTGCACATTTCCAGCCCGACTTGCATATTGCGGATCTGATGGAGTCACTTACGATTCCGCGTGCAAATTCCGTTGTGCTTCTCGAGTTAATGCTGGTAATATCTCGGAAACAATTTCTATTTCAACTTTTCAACAATAATAAATAATAGTACATTTAATTTAATAGCACATTTAATACCAATAATTGTAATTGTATAGTAATTACTAATTTAAGCAAGATACAATTACATGAAATGAACTAAATTATAATGATTAAATAATTTTAATATTTAATTAAATATATTTAATTAATTCAACTTTAAGATTTGAAATTGGTCAAACGCGGGCCTTGTGATGGATCTGACTCAAAAACCTCTGAAGAATCTTCCGAACCTCCCCACCACGTTTTCTCATTCATTACCAATTTGTTCCATAAAAACAATCACGATGAGAAAAACGCCGATTCTGGAAAATTTAACAGAACTAATGGAGCTGTAAAATTTAATTTGACTAATGGCGAAAAGAACACCAACATTGCTGAAAATTTTAACAAAGCTGTTGTGCAAATCTCAAGTTCTACCTCTGACGAAACCGGTGATTTTTCTTCCATTGGGAATATTCGTTCATCAACGGCCAAAAACTCTGCGGAACATTTTTTGATTGAGAAACGTGAAAGTGAAAAGCCTTGCATTTGCCCTTACTATTATGATCCAATCTGCGGAATTGATGGGCATTTGTATGGAAATGAATGCGAATTGGATTGTCATCAAGTTAAGAGAAAATGTAAGTATGTTTAAATAACTCTAATTATAATTTAAATTTTAAATGAGCTTTAACAGTTAAAGATTATAAATATAGTACAGTTTAAAATTAATCACAAAAAGAGCTCGATAAAATAAAACTATTGATATAAACGATCATTTTAATTTAATAACTTTATTAATTTATTTTATTCGATTTCAGATCCCTCCAATGACAAATCTCATCAAGGAAAATGTTAATTTAACTATTTAATCAAAATACGAGATTTTGTAAATCATTAAAGTATTTTTGTAAATAAACTCAATATGAAAATCTTAACATTTTTTTAAATAAATTACATCAATCATTCGTAACTATCATTTTAATTTTAGCCATATTAATAATTATAAGGAATTTACATTATATCATTCGTCTTTTATTCTAATAAAATATAAAACATTCATTATTCATTTTATTGAATTTACTTGTTGTTTTAGCTAAAATAAATTGGATAAGGGTAAGATTAAGTTAATCTTAATCTTATTTAATCTGATTAACAATTACAATATTTAGTTTTAATTAAGTTTCATCTTGTTTTCTTCTTTTTCTTCTTCTTGCGAATTGGCGGAATAAGTGGACCCGCACAAGCTCTATTGAACGGACTTCCCGGTCCAACCATCCAAGGACAAAGAAGGGCCGAACTGGTCCAACCAAAAGGACCCCAAAGTGGAAAACTCGGAGGGTAAATTCCTTCAACAAATCCTCCATCTTTTTCTAATCCAAGCCCCAAAAGCCATATCTAAGAAAACAATACAAGTAAAACATTAAAACGGATATTTAAGAATTTAAAGTTTAATTTTTTTACAAAACCGTATACATAATAATAATTAAAATATAAAAAATATGATTTAATTACCAATATGATGCTTTGCAATGATAACATTATTAAAATAAAATTTCTATACTTCTAAAAATAAGTGAATTTTTAATAATCGTTTAAATGCGTTCTTATAAAGATTTTGTAATGTTTTTGGTATTAAAAATAAGATTTATTCAATTTGTATTTACAAGAGAAACTGAAAGTGAAGTGATTGAATGTTCACCAAGACACCTTAAGTTCATGAATGAACTTAAGGTGTCTTTAAGGCCTTAATGTAAGTACAGTCAAAAGTAACCCTTGGAATTGAACCCTTTTACTTTCCTTTCATTCAGTCTATTTCCATCTCTCTCCACAAATAAATCGCCCTACTTTCACATACACGTAAAACCTATTCAGTTACACTAAAAATTATAATTGTACATAAAGGCATGACAAATTGTAGGCTTAACTTATTAACCACAATTAATGAAAAGTTTAAAGTGAAAAAAGTTAATATTTAAGTAAAGTTAAAAGTTAATGTAAAGTTTAGAGTTAATTGTAATTAAAAGTGATGAGAAATGTTTAAGACTAATTGGATAATTCGATTTAGAGAGAATTTATTTTCTTAAAATCAAAATCAATTACTTACAATATTACAATATGTGTATAAAAAAATTAATTATTTATTAATCAAAGCTAAATTAGCCTAATTACTTAGCTTATTATAGTTATTATTAATTAAATCACAATTAAGATCCAACAGTCGAATCAAAGGTCAAATTGAACAATTTTGAATACAAAGGGCCGAATGGGGAATTCAGTTAACAATTTCGATGGCATTTACACAAGTCCTTAATTATTTCATTTAAAGGTGATTTAACGGCCAAATCCTCCCGGTCCTCCTGGTCCTCCTGGTCCTCCGGCTCCACCGCCAAATCCGCCACCTCCTCCATACTGAAACACAAATTTAATTAATTAATTTAACTTTGATTAAAATTAACATTAGTTAGTATAAGTTAATTACGATTAGCTTATTACAATATTAATTAAATATTTTAATTACCCCTCCTTGTCCGCAACATGGTGCTGGGATAATGATGATTTCAGGTCCGCCGCCTCCGAATCCAAACATTTTTCCTATTCCTTTCCCAATGTCTTTCCTATCTTGAGCAGCTGTTTGGGCCTTCGGGTCTGGAAATTAAAAAAAATCGATTGATATTAAAAACATAAATAATTAAATAATCACTAATTCAAGTAAACATGGTTGGAAATATTCAGAAATGTTTATAAATGTTTACCTGTCGTAAGGACAACTCCTGCGGGCATGGGCTTCTTCTCGTCCTTCTTCATTTGGGGGAAAGCGAGGGCGATCCCAACAAGGGACAAAACCTACAAAAGGAAAAAACCATTAAGTTTACACAACCTTTAATTTCCCAATTCTAAACACTGCGGTTGAAAATTAAATGTCAAAGTTAAGTTTAATTAAAATGAAATTTTAAGTTTGGTTCAATTAAAAATTAAAGCTTATGAAAACAATAAAGTTAATTAAATTAAAAAAATGAAATTCAGGGAATTTTTGAATTTGGTTAAAATTTTGGGTTTTTGAATTTGGTCAAAATTTTGGGAATTTTTGAATTTTGGTTAAAATTGGGGAATTTTTGAATTTGGGTCAAAATTTTGATTTTTGAATTTAAAATGCTCTTACGAGTAAGATTGAGTATTTCATGGTTAGGAAGAGATCTTAAGGAGATCTTCAGGAGTTAAATGTTAGAGATGAATTGGTTGTCTCAATCAGCCTGAGATTGGCCTTTTATACCCTCAGACTTCACCAACTTTCCTTCGGGACCTTGGGTCTTAAAATAAAGAACGTTTTCCAATGGATCAAAGGGAGAAGGAAGGAGATGAGAAAATGTGAAGGGATCCAAAGGGAGATTGGAAGGAGAACTGAGAAGATAGGGATTTGTAGATTCAGATTTCCCCGATTTCTCTCAGTGAAAGTGAGGCCAAGGATGTTCAAATCTCCCAAGACTCATCACACCAGCAAAACAACCAAAAATACCAACAATTTCTAATTTGTTCAATTTGTTGGTAAACAAATCCACTTGCTAAAATATCTGTACTTGTAATAAATTCATAAAAGTGAAATTTTCATTAAACTCAAAGACTCATTTAAGTAAATGGGATTTTATATTTATATATTATTTTATATATGAAACTGTAAATGAAGAATATGAGGATTTTAATTACAACATTTTTCTTTATTCTCAAGATTAATGATTGATTATAATGCGGATTGAAAACATAACAGTGAATTTGACATGAATTAAATAGAGTTTAATTAAAGTTTATTTAAAGATAAGAAATTAAGTTTAAGTTAAAAGGCCCAATTAAGTTTAATGTTTAGAATAGAAATTGACTGAGATTGTTAAAATGCAAAAGCAGATATGTTACATTAGCACATTTGACAAATTGAGTAAATTACAAATTACTCGTATGAATAAAATCAGAAAATGAATTTTATGTTTAAGCGACGAGAAACAAAGGACGTTTTTTATATGTTTAAGTAAATGTATTTTGACACATTTGTGGAATGACAGAGAATAAAAAATAAATCGAAAAAAGTATTTTAAAGTAGCAATTGAACTTTTCCTCATTGAAAAAACTAAATAAAAAGTTGACTAAAACAAGGAAATCTCCCTCGACTTGGATTTCATAAAATAAGAGAAAATAATTAAATATTTATCATTTCTCAAAAAATCAACGATTTGGGATTTTGGGGAAACAAAGGTCAAAATGAAAAACAAAGCGGCAAGAACAAAAACTACCCAAAATAAATACCAAAAGAAAAATAATCTCAAGATATACATTAAAACTATTTAACTTTAACTATGATATCTAAAGTTTTCTGAAGTCATTTAAGTTATCTGAAGTCATGTTTTAATCTAGAATCAATAATTGACATTTTTTAATAATAATTAAATAAAACCACCACACACCTTTGTATGTAATTTCATTGTAAATAAATATAATGTGGAAATTGAAGCATAAATGCGAAAAAATCAGAAAAAATCAAATACAGACACATTATGTAATTAACTAATTTAACTAACCTTAAGTTCAATGCGTTTAAAGTAATTTAAATGGCCAGAAATTTTAACTAAAGCTTTGACGGATTTGAATTTAGCGGACAATTAAAATTACTATGATTTATAACATTTAAATAAAATTCACAGTATACATAATTTGCAGAAAATATCAGTACTTAACTAATTAATTAAATTATTACAATTTCACGCATATTGAGTAGACGTACAATAATGTGTATATACATAAATATAATTATGTAGTTGACCGTAGTTAAAACAATTTTGTGCTTAAATCCACAATTTGTAGCAAGAGCTTAAAATATCAATTTGACATCAATAACATTAATTACACAAAAAGTATAATTTTCATTATTAATATATTAATGACAATATTTAATTGTGTTAATTACAATATTTAATTATCTTAATGACTGTCATGTATTGAATAAAAATGCTACGAAAAATGCGTTTAAATCGAATTCTTAAAATTAGAAATCCTACAAGAATATAAGAAAAAAGTATTAATTTACAAATTGGCAAGAGAGCTAAAAAACCACCAAGTCTTTTCAAACCTTCTCAATAATTGTTAAAAGAATAAAAATATTTTAAGTCGAAAAAAGATCTAGGAATTGGAGAATTCTTTTTTACACCTCACAAAATGACAAAATAGTTTTTGACGAGATTTCTTCTGATTTCAAATAGCCATGCGAAGGAAATCAACGTCAATTTTATTAAATTAAATTATTAAATTATTAAATTAATCATTAAAGTCTAAACATTTAGACAGACATTACAATGAATAGATTTAAAGATAATTACTAATTAAGCTAAATATTAAATATATTAAATATTTATTATATAAAGACTCGAACCACACAAGACTAGAAAACCACATATGAAAAACAAATTTTCACACTGGCGAGTATACAAGCGAGTTTTGATTTCAAATTAAGCAACAATTTCGGTATTTAGTCTCTTAAGACTTTTCCTTTGGCACTTTCATTTCAATAATGAAATTGGCGCAATATTTAAAATTGGCACATTTAAAATAAGCTCAATATTTAAAATTGGCATATTTAAAATTGGTGCAATATTTAAAAAGTATTTTGGCGCATATTTAAATTTAATCTGTCGTGTGAGGGTTTGTGTATGAGAAGCCGCCGAATTGAGTTTGGTCCATTGAGCGGAGGATTTCTTTGTCGACGGGGGTCAAGCGGGGAAGTTCTTTGGTAAACGTCGTGTCAAAATATTGGACGTCCAAGGAGTGTTTTAATCGCGGTTTAAATGGCGGTTCGCATTCCCGTCGTTCCAATCGATCCCAATCAATTGGACTAAAAAATGGTTGTTGGCAAACGTCGCCCGCCACACATCCAGATGTTCCCAAACGTTTAGACGCTTCTTTCTCAAGGAGCTAAAAAATGAAAATATTACAAGAATTCACAACGCCAAATTAAATAAATTAAATAAATTACTTAATAACTATAAACTATAATTAAATTATTAGGTATTTCAATTGGTTGGGAATTGTAAAATATTTAATGGCAGTATTTAGATTAACTTACGAGTTCAAGTATACTCTTTGCTTCTTTCGATAAGAAGCGTGGGAAATGGACAGGTTCGTTGCAAACCGACCAAAAGAGTTCGTCTTCGTCTCCGCCGCTGAATGGGGATTGGCCGATGAGCATTTCGTAAAGGAGAATTCCAAATGCCCACCAGTCAACACATTGATTATATCTCATCCCTTTAATGATCTGTAAAGTTTATAAAACATTATTATAATATCCATTATAATGACAATAATGAGTTAAATGACTTAGATTGTTATTTTAATTGAAGTTAATCTGACTAATTAACTAATTGGTGAAATTAAACTATTGAGATTGTTTTACCTCAGGAGCCATGTAGTCCGGAGTTCCACAGAAAGTGTCGGCAGTCCGATCAAGGTAAATTTGTAATTTGCACATCCCAAAGTCAGCTATTCGAATGTGGCCCTCAAAATCAAGGAGAATGTTGTCCAGTTTCAAGTCTCTGAAATTTAACAATGTTTATTATTTAACCAATTAATCACAATTAAGAATCTTAAAGTTATCATTGAGTTTTAAATAATAATTAAACTTAATGTCTATAAAATTGCAATAATAATCACCTGTAAATGATTCCCTTTTTATGGAGGAATTTGAGTCCTGAGACAATTTCCGCCGCATAGAATCTCGCCCGTTCTTCTGAAAACCTCCCCGATTGTTGAATGTGGAACATCAAATCGCCTCCGTTCAAATACTCCATCACAAAGAACAAGTGCGACTGAAAAATATTATTTTTTAAATAACCAATTAAGCTAACTATAATAGTGTAAACGATATTTAATTAATGCGACTTTTAAATATCTGTTTATAAATAATGTGAAATTTGAATATTTATAAATAAAAATTAAATAGCGTTATAAAATTAATTTATAATTACATCAGTTTGAAATGTACAGAGGAGATGACAAAGATAGGGATGTTTCGATCCCATGAGGAGAACTTTCCTTTCAATCATCGTACACTCAACGTCGTCGTCCTCCAAAACCACGTCTTTCTTCAAACACTTGATGGCAAAATATGAATCTGTGTCTTTCAATTCCGCCAAAAGAACCTTCAAAAAATTACAAATCATTTAAATACTTAAAATATTTAAATTTTAAAATTCCTAAACTTTGACGTAATGAGAAAATAAATCACCCAAATGACAAATTTTCTCAAGAGCTCAAACTCAAACGGCCATTCAACTCATTACAAAAAACCATAAAAAACCGAGTAAAGAAATCCACGTGTTTAGGTTAACTCACTTTGCCGAAGCTTCCTTTGCCGAGAACTTTGAGGAATTGAAAATCTTCTACAGCATATTTCCTATACTTTGGACGGGTTTTCATTGGGCACATGACCCGGGTAGGTTCGGAGTCATCGGAATCCGAGGGAGGGGATGGCATCCGACGGGGAAGAGTCCCACCACTCAGAGTACTACTTGTGGTCGTGGACGACGAAGTCGAGGAACCTTCTAAAATTGTCATTTAGTTAATTACAATTAAATCATACATGTTTAACAAGAATTCTACATTTAACTAAATAATGCCATATTCTAAAACTATTTCTATATCAAAATATTTTGTAGCGGTAATTTTAAATGATTTGATAATTTTAAATGAATTACGAAGTGAAAATGATGTAATGATTAAATAATGAGAATAATTAAGAATTTTTTCTTGGTGTGAATATTTGTTCTAATAATATGAAGTGAGTGATGCAATTGGAGGAACCACGTGAAAGTGGTCTAAAAAAAGAAAGGAGCTTGTGGTTTGGTTCGGGCACTTCAGGCCTTTCCCATTCGGATGAGTTCATAATTGTAAATATGAAAAGTGTTGGTCCATTAATTACCTTTCTTGAGGGAGAGCAAAGCTTCAGCAAGGAGCTTTTGGTTCACTCCACATAAATTCGGCATGAAGATTTCGCACTTGTGGTGACAGTTCACGTTGCACACTTAACATTACATTTACATTCATCAAAATCCCATATTAACATATACATCATACAGTAACTGTACTGTATTTAAATATACAGATTCCCAATTAATACGTATATTTAAATATACAGATTTTCATATACATATTTTAACATATTCCAATATACAGAGAGTTTCATAAAAATGTTTCAATATAAGCAATAAAAATAACATACATACTGTAGATATCAAAGTATAATCATATAGAATTACTAAATAAATATTGGAACAGTAAATACACACTGTAAATGCATAGTGTTATTATACAGTTAATACATAGTTAATGCATAGTTAATGGTTATGCATTGGTAGTTATGAAACTCTATGTATATTAAGAATAAGAATTTGGATATTAAATAGGGAAGGAGTTTCGGCTAATAAAAGCCCCAGAGAGTTGGCCGTGTGAGAAAAAATCTATTCTTAACGGAGTATTTAAAGACGGATCCGAGAATACAACGCCACACACCCGAAACTACTTTTAATACTCAACCCTTTGTATGACTCCAAACCTTATTACTTTACTCTCATTACAACGAGAAGTACAAGGGGAGTTATGAACAGTATTTATGTGAAAAGGGTTCATAGCCCCAAGCAAATCCATCAAGATTTTATCTTAAGATTTACATTTAAACATATTGTTCATTTTATCTTTTTCTTGAACCCGGTGATGGTGAATCTGGTGAAGTTAAGGGGATGCCAAAATACAGATAAAATATGACATTTTATGACCTTACTTAACTTCAACTCTCACTTTTATGCTTTTTCTGTTTTTATGACCATTTTTATGTTCAAATAAAGCGATTTCCAAATAGTATGATTATCCAATTATCCAATGTTGAGCAATTGCTAAATAATGCGCATTTGCAGACATGATTAAATAATGCCACGTTGAGGATATAAACAACTAAATTGTGTGAATTGGTCAACACATAATTAAATGATGCAAATTGGAGAGCATTTTACTTAAATAACACTATTTGTGTGATGTGGCTAAATAATGCGAATTGGTGGATAATATTGTTAAATGACGCGAATTTTGAGATCTTTGACTAAATAATGCGAATTGGATAGAAAGACTAAATACTGTGATTTTTAACCTTTTGGAGTTGAAGGAGGAGATTTTTCCTCATCCGAGTCTTCGCTTTCCTCATCTTCGTCGTCGGAGTCGGAATCGTTATTTTCTTCGGATATTGATGGGGATCGGAGAATTCCAGCGGCTGCTGCCCCGAACAATTCCGAGGCCGAAGGGGAGGTTGGAATCTCATTACTCCATCGTTTTTTAATTACTTGTTGTCGGAAGATGCTTCCCTTCTTGAGCTCATTGGGGAGTTGGAGGGAATTCGGGGAATTTGAAATTTCCTCGCCCTTCACCTTCCTTTCCTCCTTGCTGCTCCTCTTCTTGCTCTCAATGCCAACCGTTGAATTTTTCGGGGATTTGCACGGACTTTTACTCTTCTTTTTCTTCTCATTACCGCATTTTTTCTTTTCCTCGCCTCCTCCCGACCTCTCCGACTCACCCGGGACTGCCTTGGGAGATGACTCAGCTGACTCAGTTTCACTTTCACACTTTGATAAGAAATTCGGGGATTTCGGGCTTTTCGGGGAATCAAGGGATTTTGGGGTTAATGGGGTCAGCGGAGATGAAGAGGAAGAGATTGAGGTCACTGAACACGTTGGACTTATCTCTGACGTAGGAGATAAAGATGAAGACGAAGATTGTGAGCTTAACGGGGAAATCGGAGTTTTTGGAGTTGTCGGGGTAAGAATAGTTTGAGACTCTTTTGGTGGTGAAGTCGTTTTCAATAATACTGAAGAATCTGGAGAAATTGGCTCTTTTGACAAATTCGGAGTTTTCGGAGAAATCGGGGTTTTCGGTGCATCTTGTAAAATTTGAGTTTTGGAAGAAATCGGAGTTTTTATTGTAGATGAATTCGGAGAAATTTGAGTCTTAGGAGTAGGTGCTTTGGGCGTTAATGGGGTTTTCGGCGTATTCGGAGTTTTCGGGGAAATCGGAGTTTTAGGAGACAAAGGAGATCCGAATGCGGATGGTAAACATTTCTCGGTTAATTTTAAATTTTCAAGTGTTTTAATATCCGATTTAGGCGAAGGATAATTTTGTTTTGAAAGATTAATTTGAGATTGGGTGTTTGTTTGTGTGGGTTGGGCAAGGTCCAATTGTTTCTCAACATTTTCTTCGCTCTCTTTATTCACTTTGCTCTCAATCTCAAGGTCGGGTGGTTTTGATGACCTCGAAGAGGAAGACGAGGAGTTCGAAGAGCCGGGAGAAGTTTTCCCTTCACAATCTCCGCTTCGCCGCTTATCAAGAAAAGTTGCATTGGATGGGAAAATTGGCGACGTAAATTCATTTAAAATCTTAGGAGACGAAGGAGTTAAATTTTTCGTTTCCGCCTTTTTAAGAAGTCGCCCGGTGTTGGCCGACCGAGCACCTTCTTCTTTAACGCCATCAATCTCAACTTTTTCTAAAGAGCTCCAATAGCTAACAAACGTTTCCTCCTTTTTCGCATCTTTTAGTGGTTCCAATTTTGAATCTTTTACTAGCTCTAATTTCGCATCTTTTAGTAACTCATTTTTAACTTCATTTAATACCTCTTTGGTAGCAAGTTTTAACGGCTCTTTCGTCGCAGGTTTTAGCGGTTCTTTCGTCACAGGTTTTAAGGGCTCTTTAGCCAAGTCCTTTAACGGTTCTTTTGTAGCAGGTTTTAGCATGTTTTTCATTTCCTCTAATGGCTCTTTTGGCGCAGATTTTAGAGGCTCTTTAACCAAGTCCTTTAACGGTTCTTTTGTCACAGGTTTTAGCGGTTCTTTACTCACAGGTTTTAGCGGCTCTTTAATGGCATCTTTTAGCGGCTCTTTTGTCACAGGTTTTAGCGGCTCTTTATTCGCGTCTTTTAACATCTCCTTTGGCGGCGTATTTGCTTTAGTTGGTGTGAGCTCTTTCCATGGAACTTTAACATTTTCGGCCACTTTAGGCATAAGGAATTTGGGAGGTTCTTTTAAAACTTTGGGTTCTTCTGGTTGAGTTTCCTTCGGAGAAACTTTCGGAGCTTCTTTTAATTTAGAAGCTAATTGAGGTAACTCCTTAGGAGGTTCTTTAGCCAATTCCTTTTTAACAACCTTTGGAGGTTCCTTTTTATCTTTTTCAATTAATTTATCATTTTTTATCAATTCAACATTTTTCTCTTCTTTCTTTTCCTTCACTTCTTCTTTCTTGTCATAATTCGGATTCAATTTAACACTTGATTTCTTCTCGTCCTTTTCGCTCAATTTCCCCAATTTCATATTCAACTTCTCGTTAAACTTCTCAGTTTTATCGGAATTTCCTAATGGATTTACTTTGTTAATTGACGTCCCTGACTGCACCGAAGGACTAATTGAAGGTGAATTTAAATTAATTGGCGGACTTTTTGAAGTTGAAGGTGAATTCAAATTTGGCGAATTCAAAATTGACTGTTTTGAAATTGGCGAATTTAAATTAGCTAAATGGGTTTTAACTTTGAGCGGTTCATTTTTTTTCTTGGGGTCCTTCATAAGGTACTTTAAGTCTTTTCCCTTCCCTTGGCCCACCCTATTGAACAATTCGGCACATTCGGGGCTCTGAGCCATTAAAATGGAATTGTAATCCATCACAGAACTTTTCTTCTCCTCAGTCTTCTTTTTCCCATGCGGAGTTTTCTCCTCGATTTCTTCAAGTAATTCCAAAGTCGAATGTCTCCGCTCATTCTGCTGTTGTTTTTTCAAAGTCGATCTCCTCACCACCTTCGATTTTTCCTTCCCCGTCGATGCGGTCGAGGACGATGAGGAAGTCGAGGAATCGCTTTTCCCGCCATCGTCCCCTGACTCGGGGAAGAAAAACCGCCTAGACGGTTTTCGCTGAATCGCATGTTCCTTCATTTTCCCAGCTTCTATTGACGCTTTTCTTTCCAAAATTTCCTTTTTTGTATTTTCCCGCTGAGTTTTAAGGTCTTCGATCTCGCTGGATTTAGATTTGCCTTCAGTAGATTTTTCATTAGACTTAAATTCATTGGATTTAAATTCAAGCTTGTCTTTTTTGACACTTGGGCGTTTTTTAGAATGGATTAAAAAACGTTCTTTTAAACGTTCCCCAGCTGTCTTTTTCACCTTCTTTTCACTCTTTTCACTAATGGTGATTCCCCATCTGTCTCGGCTGATTTTCCGATCGGGTTCTTCTTCTTTATTTTCATTTCCGGGGTTTTCAACTTCTTTTTTTGCATCATCTGCAGGTTTTTCTAAGTAGGGATTTTCCTTCAAGTTTTTTGTCCGGATTCTAATGACGGTTCTTCCTCTCCGAATTGTCCCATAACTTTCGCGACCCCCGCGACGAATTTCCCCAGGTGTGGCTTCCTCATTATCACCGCCATTTAAATTAACTGAATCGGAGCCTAAATTTGAATTATCCGAATTATTCCAATTCCCTCTTGAATTAGCAAAATCTGACTTTAATTTATTACCCTCTAAATTGTAATTTGAATTACCGGGAGAATTTGAATTACTTGAATTTAAATCACAATCTTTCTTTTTCCTTGGCCCGGACACGTCAATTTTTTCTGTATCGAAAGTTGCAATTGACCGGGGCGAAGAATAAGGCACGTAAGGGACTGACGAGAACGAGGACGGGACATAACCACGTGGCATGTTCCGTCTAGGTAACGACGGTGACGGGGACGAGTGTTCGGAAATTGTCTGGAGTGGGAAATATTTCCCCGGGGTGTAAGAACCCAAACCGCCATATCCATAACCACCCAAATTATACAACGGTGAACGAGAAACTCCGAAAACCCCGCCGTAGTCGATCCGACCTAGGAGGATGGACGAGGTCGGGGACGAGGGGGTGTAATAGGAGGACGACGTGTAGGGCGAAGATCGCGGGACGTAGGGCATGGCGGAAATATTTAAAGTTGGCCGTTTCCCTCCGAGGCTGAGGAGGAACTGAATAAAAAACTTCTTTCTTTTCTTCTTCAGACTTCTTCTCTTCTTCCTCAGAAGTTCTTCTTGTCCCGACTCCAAGGACGGAGATTTAAAATTAACTTTGGCTCCTGAATGTCTTCTACAAGGATTCCCAGCAAAAGATCTTCACACGCCTTTTTGATCTTTATCGCTCCCCTCATTAACAAGTACACAACCACGTCTTTCAACTTGCATTGGATTTTTTTTTACTAAAATTTATTTTATGGGACATTTTATTCACCGTTTTATTTAATTGACAATTTATTTACCGGGATTTGACAAATTATATAAATATATATCAAACAATAAAGTTACCGTTTTATTTATTACAACCTATTCGCATCATTTAGTCTAATTTATGTAGTATAATTAAATTTAATATTTCGATAATCATAATTATTTATTTTCACTAAATATTTGTAATAAATGTAATTATTATATTTAATTGTTTAAATAAAAGTACTGAGGATTTAAATGATGTTTTGATGATGATTATGCAATTTGTTAAGTCTAGCTATATAAATTAACACGTTTTTAATTGTTCGTCACAATTAAATGAAATGGAATTTTTATGACGCAAAAAAGAGGTTAATTAAACCCAAATGGAGGGAAAGTTTAATTGTCGGGTTGTTGGGTTGTTTGAATTAAGTGAATTAATTGAATTTAGTTTCCCCATGGGTTTTTTGAATGACAAATATTTGAAATTCCTTGTTAATGGAGGTAATGGATCTGTGTTAAATGAAGGGGAAGGAGGAGTTTGAACTCGAGTTCATCGCTTGACCTTAATTTCAAGATTCCAAGTGCGCATTTGATGCAATTTGGAAGAAATAATTTCATAGGACCGAGGAAGAGGGAAAGTGAAACTCCCACAGGACGGGAATTCCCCGATCCAAAATTTCCCCGATCTCATCCCTGAAAACCCCGAACCCGAAATCCTCACCTTACAATTTAAAAATGAACTTTACAGATGCCAAAACTGAGAAAGAAAACGACACACAATTCATTTAAAAATGACACATTGAGCACATTGGAAATTAAAGATGTTTTCAAGATATTGATTTTTGACCCATATAACTTATATGAGTTAACTCTAGTTAACTCTATAGGTATTTCAAATTTGTCAATATTTTATTTTTCTAATTTTGGCGTGTTTTTATAGTTTTTTTTGGAATATGCAAAAGCTTAAAGGAAAGATGAAACAAGTGTGAATATGAAATTGCGCATGAAAAATGGAAATGTTTATTTGCTAATTCTGGTTCTCATCCTTTGACGTATTTGTTGTTATGTTGAAAAAATGGAAAAATGAGATTATTTTTCTTCGCTTCAACTGTTTATGCTTTTTGATATGTTGGAAGAAAATTTTAAATTCTTCCGCTTTGACAATGCAAAATAGTTAAAATAATATAAGTTTATATTATTTTAATTATTTTCCCAATTAAAGAAAATCTTTAATTCCTAATTTCTTATTATTTAAATACTTAAACTCACAGGCCAACTCTCTGATTAGTTCCAAAGGGATTTTAACTTTCATAATTTCGGATTTCATTTATTTTAAATTAGACTTATAATTAATTAAACTAAAAATTAATTACAGTTTAAATATTAACATAATATTAATAAAATTACTAAATTGAAGTTACCTTCGCATTTGAGCCCTTGTTTGAAAAGTCCGTAGAGAAGCGATCCGCAATGGTCGCAGAATGTAGGAGACATGAAATTGTGGGGTTTGAAACGATGAGGAACATCGATTTTGAAACGTTCCCTCAAATACTGAAAAAAGATTTATTAATAGATAATAAAGCGAATTACAATTAATTTATAAAAATACTAATAATTAAATAATTTAAATAAACTTACAATGGTTGTTTGGGATTCTTTCCCCGACCCTGGACATTTCCCTAGAATTTTATCATGACATTTCTTATGGACCGCACATTGGCACACTGGAAAGAAAAAATTGGATTTTATTATAAAAAGTCAACCAAATGATTTTATAAAAAAATTAATTAAATCTTAAATTTTAAAATTAAATAGATTAACACTTTCGTCATCAGTTGATTAAAAAGGCTCTAGAATGGCAATATAATATAAATATAGGTAAATTAAATTAAAGTTTAGAACTATTTATTAAACTATGAATAACTTACATTGGCATTGATAACCTTGTTTTCCAAATCCCCATAAGAAATCATGACAAAATGCACAGAAAGTGGGCTGACGGAAAAACTTTGCCACGAATCGATGGCCTTTGACCTCATGCACTTTTTGGTGTTTGATCGCCACGCGCCTTCCGATGATGTTGAAAATTCCGCCGCTTTCTTTGGCCGCTTCTTCTTCTTCTTCCAAACTCCCTTAAAATCATAAAAAAGTAATTTTATCCACTTTTTCAATTCCATAGTCAAAATATCCAATTTACCATAAATATCATAATATAAAATTTAAATCTAATGTAAGTTACCCTTTTTCAATTAAATTAATAAATTAATTTAGTATGAATCATCCCGATCATTACCATCCCGATGAAGGAAGTTTCTAACTGCTGTAGTTTGGCGCGTGTCTCTCCCTCCACTACCTCCTGCCCCATGACTTGAAGCAGGGTGATTTCGAACACGAACCTGAAATTAAATTAAAAATTAAAATCTTTAAAAAGCACATTAAATCGAAAAACCATGATAAATATTTAAATATCAAAATTAGTTTAAATTAATAAAAACACAACTAAGATGTTAAATATTTAGTAAAAAATAACATTATTTTGTTCCTCTTCTTCTGTGATATAAAATACTGAATTTCTTTTATATTCTTCAATCAATTCCCTTCTCATAATAACAGTAAACAACTTTAAATACTAATCTTTAACTTTAAATAATAACAACAATCTTAAACAATAACAAGTATTTAATTATAATGTATCAATCAATAATATTTAAGTATTGTTATTATAAGTGAAGGCTCAAGAACGGGACGTGTGTTATTGATGCTAATGGTAACGGAAAGAAGAAAGCGAGTGAATCTGTTAATGGTTAGTGAATTGGTTGCGAGAATCCCAAGTGAGTCATTGAAGCCAATGAGTCTCCCGTTGACCCAACGTCATGAACTTCATTCATTCAAGGTAATAGATGGAAGGGATTTGGTAATAACAGGTAAGTGAAACGGCTATACGTAAAGTACAACGCCCACTAAAACGGATTTCCTTAATGAATATTAATATGGATATACTTATACTATGATATATGGAACTTGGTTTTTCCCCGTCATAGTCATAAGTTAACTCTAATGAATTTCTCTCATCCTTTCTTTCACACGTCTCCCAAGTTAATTATTTAAATAAAGGGAAATGAATCATCTTCACTTTTTAAGTATGATTTGCTAAGGAATATATCATATACTACAACCATATCTGTATTAGGTACATATCATATAATAATTGTCAAAATAATTTTGTTAAACATTAATAAACATTAAACGCACAATATAAAATTTCTTTTATTATGAGTTTTAGTAACAAAGGATTTAAATACCTTACAATGATTGGAAAATAACGAAGAAATTCAATGTACATTTTTATACTAATATCTTTTTGGCAATTTGACCTTTATTAATTTTTTGTTTCATCTCATGAATAAAATGAAGTTCGTTTTGGTCCTCATTTCCGTCCTGTGTCTTGGAGGGAGAATTGTAGAATGCAAATGTGGGCCTTGACTTTGGTGTCAATCACAACCCGGCAGTCCAATCCATACGGGGATATGCAAGGGATCCAATAGTGGGGGAAATAAGAACACGACAACGACCACTACAAAGCCCACAAACAAATCTACTACAACTGTTGGAGGTGAAAACAACGGAAATGGATTGAATGTCTCAACTTTCATATTCTTCCTCGTGGGAATCTTCATCTTGATCGGAATTACCGGATTGAAAAACCCAAACAACATTTGAATCTTAAAGAATTAATTAACAGTAGATCTAGCAATGCAATTTAATGATAATTAAATAAAATGGAATTTTATTGAAACATCTAAACGTGTAAATCATCTTCTACCAATCTTGGTATTCATAATATTGTAAAAAGAGTAAGTTTGATATTTTTAAGGGCATGTGAACGTGGGCTTTTGCGTATTAGCAATTACGCATGGATAGATTATTTTTAACAAGGAGATGAGATATTCCCCTTCCCAACACCCGAACTCTATTACTCGGCAAAAAATCCCAAAAGATTCTTCTTTTACGTTCTTAAGATAATTTAGCACATTTTAGATATAGAATAGATACAGAATTTAGATATAGAAAAAGAAAAACAATCTTAAACCATATATTGGAAAATCCCAAGTTGAAATAATAAAGAAATAAATTAATAAAATGAACGTCGATTTCTTCCAATGGGAATGTAAAGGAACTGGGAGGGGAATTTTGTATGATGAGACGAACTCTGTATTTTTAGACAATGATTCCTCATCTCCGCCATTCGACCAGAACATAAATCTCAAACATCTCAATCTTAAAACCATTCAGTCAAAATTGTCAATTTCAGTTAAATCATAAAATTTACTAATTTAACCAACTTCTCGAATTAATTAAATTATGCTCAAATTGTACCTTTAAAAATTTATTCTAAACCGAATTTTTTCCAAAAATTAAAAATCCATAAAAATCAAATCCAATGATTATTTATTGGTTCTCATTCTTCTCATTTATGTTTAATTTAAATCAATTTGATAATTTCACCTAAAGATAGTTAAAAAGTTAATTAACTATGAGAAATTAATCTTAATTTAGTGTTAATGGCCCTATTAATTTGACAATTCCAACGCGTAAATTGAAGGATTTATTACAATATTAAAAACAAAGAACGGTTTTTATAAATTTAGCTAGTTCTATTATACAAATTAAATTATTTATTCTTTATTAAAGTAATGTAAATAAAGAAATTGAGGGGATTAATTGTAATGAGATTTTGTAAATTGAATTTAAAAAAAATTGACCTCGTAGTTGTGTCTCGTCCTCGTGTTGTCCTGTGCAGATCTTTCCGAATTTGATGTCCGGTGATTTGTGGATGGTCGTTGAGGGCCAGTGGTCCTTTTCCTCGCGGGAGACCCCGTGAACATCATCCTCACTTGTTGGTCTCTTCATGGCCCATCCGGCGGGTACGCGGCGGGGTTTGCGAATGGCCGCTCCATCAACCCACCCAACATTCCTCCGACAACCCCCTCCCGGCCAACCCCCAACACTCCCGGATTCCTCAATGAAATTCCCACTTCAACTCACAAACGAAACAAACCAACTCCAATAGATCTTAAATACATCTTACCAATACATTTCATCTCCATCTTCCCAATACATTTAAAAGATAAGTATATATCTTTAAGAACCATTCTAAAGATACATTAAATGATCTTAAATGCTTTTAATGTTTTTCTATGCATTCCCAAATCTCAGAAAATCTCCTTTAATCTCTGCACTTCCCGAATCTCTTTTATAAACAATTAAGATAAACTCTTTAAAGGTCTTCTCAATTTAATGAATGGAAATGGATGAAGTCGATGTATTGCAATGAAGTGAAATAAAAATAGAAAGAGATTTAATTCAACGTGAAACTTTTATTAATTTTGTATTCTCAGCATTTAGCCACGGTTTCATTGCAAATCACATTCATTATATGTTTGTTCAAGATAAATATTGAATTGATTCAAATTAGAAAAAAGTGTGAAATTTTAAATAAATAAAACTATGTTTAAATTAAATGGTTTAAACATTTAAATTGAGTAATATTTAACTTAAATGATTTAAACATTTTTAACTTAAATGGTATTTAAATGACATAAAAATTTAGAGATTGCACATTCCAATATTGTTCATTTAACACACGGCAGTATTCAAAAGTTAATAAAAAAAATTCATCAAATGAGTTTCACTTTCAGTTAAACTAATCCTACAAATAACCTTAAACTAAATCATAGGTATATTACTTAAATATTAAATTACTTAATTTAATACCGCTAAAAATACACGTCGAAATTGAATTAAGTTTTGCGTATTTAACAAAAAATGTCAGCACAATTGGATAATAATTAATTATTAAACATTTAAATATGATTAAAATAGGAAACATTTGAGAAATTTTGACTCGCAGCATTTATAACAACAAACTTCAATTTTACACTTCATAAACCCGCCTTTGAGCTTAGCAGTTAAAAAAAATGGGAAATTTAAAAAAGTACATTCAATAAAGCTTTGACAATTTCATTCATTTGACCATTACGAGAGAAAAACATTTAATATTTAAAAAAAAGAACAAAATTGAAAATTTTCCTTCCTTTGCATTATTAGAGGAAATTTCCAATTTCACAAACCACCTTAAAACAATTATTTAATGTACTTTACAATTAACTACGTAATTTTACGCAATTAGCTAAATTCATATAAATTGACATTACAATTAAGGTAAATAACAATTTTAGGACTTGTGAGTTGAACTTAAACATTATGGTGAAAGCGGCAAGAGAAAACCGGTGATTTATTTAAACATCTTTAATATTTAAATATTTTAATTAATTTCTATCTAAAAATCCCTGCAATTAAAACAATAGAGTGTACAGAACTTGAGTTATTCAATAATAGTAATAATATTATTTAACGACGAGTTTCTTTAAGTAGTTTAAGTAAGTTTAAGAAATTCATTTCATTACAATTAACTAATTCTTCAATAATACTATTTTTGAATCCATTAAGACTTTCAATTAAATTGATTAAATTGGTTAAATTAATTAAATTACTATTATTAACAGGAGACTCAATTTTAAGCAAAAGGTGCAAAACTGCGCCATTTAATTAAATCACCTCTAAAGGACTCAAAATGAACAAAAAGTCCTAAGAATAAAATTTCAATCCGGCAATTAAATCCAATTACAATTAAATAGATTTAAATAGCATTACATTTAAATGGATTTAATTGTCCATTTAATTGTAATTTATTTAAATTTTAATTAATTTAAGCCTCGTCTTTTCTATGAATATTTTTCAAGTGTTTGTTTTTCTCCTCCTTAATACACACGAATGGTGTCTTGTACTAAATTATCATTTACTTATTCCAATAAGGTTCATTAACAGCCAGTTTGTAGTTAAATTAACTAACTCTAATATACGTATATAATAAGTATTATGCATTCTTTAAATATTCCATATATTTATGCACTGTATTTATGATAATACCATATTCGTAAATTCGACGTCATTTTATATATAGAAGGTTCATCGTGTATAAGTTTAACTTTCCCATCAATACACATTACATATGTTTATATTTAATATATAATAATAATTAGATATATCAATATATTAAAAGGGGGATATTAATTATGTAAAAGTAGTGGGGAGGAGTTTTATTGTTTATTTGTATTAAGAATGATTTAAGAATACTTGTAATATATATATAATATATTTTATATATTATACTTAATATCGCCCGAGTCTTATTATTTCTTCCCCATATATCTAATATATATATATATATAAGTACTTGTAAATTCCCTACAACTTCTCCATCAATTCCCTATGACTAATTCTGAGTGAGATAATTTATATTCTGAGAGGCATGTACATATATCATTCATATTATCATATATAATATATCGTATTAAAAAGTATTTTGTGTATATCTCGTATCATATTTAGCTCTATCAATACCGAATACATGCGTAGTCTAACATAGATAATATATCATTATTATTTATATATCATGTCGTACGAAATATGGATGATTATGATTAATATATATATTTATATATATATATTCCTACACACTCACATTAATAATTAATAGTTAGGTATATAAAGTATCACCTTAATAAAATGTATTTAATAATAATATAGTAAAGTATCACCTAATACACATCTACTTAAATGTATATTTGTATTTAAACTCCCCCGCCCTCCAATCGCGCGGTTTAATTCTTAAAAAACCAGTTAAGTAATAATATATTTAATTAATTATAATAATAATAGAATAGCAGTGCAATATCACAATAATTATTTATTTAGGTATTTAATTAATTCATAGTCTATTTATTAACCTCCCCTTAATTCAATTATTAAATTTGCATTTTGTTAAAATTATTAGTTTAACTTTAATAATTAGTTAATGAAAGGAGTTTGTCCTTAATGAGAGTTTACCCTTTAGTTAAATATCTTCCCTAACGCAGCATTCGTTTTAACAGCGCCATTAAGCCATTAAAGCTTACATATATAATAAATATTAGCCTTACTTGTACTCGTTATTACATAATTAATATTTATATAAAAATTACCTTTAACAAATTAAGTGGATATTAAATATTCAATTTGGTGTAAAATAGAAATTGCAAATTCCTAACATTTAATATTATTAAATCTTAATTATAATATTAATCAATAATATTACAAGTTAATTAATTAATTATTATCATAAGTACAACAATTCCATACTTATATTAAATATATAATACTTATCATTTATAAAACACTACACATCATATTTACCCTTAGCACACTACAAAGCAATATTCCATCAATTAATTTAATCTAATAACTATAATTAAGCAATCAACATTTAATTAATTTAAATCTATTTATTTAAATTACACTCAATACTTACAAAACCATTTTTAAATAAGACTAAAGTATGATATCCACATATCCATATATACCCTTAAATCTAGCAAAGCCTCTCATTATTTAATATTTTAAGTTTCCATGGAAGCTATGTATATCATATTTAATATTGAAGGAATTATTATTTTATCGTTACAATTATTTTTCACCGCATCTCCCAAATGCACAGTTTAATATCTCATTGTCAGTTTAAATAGGTTTAATTCATCATTAATTAATAAATACTTTAAAATTAAAATTCTTCATCAGTTAAATAGTTCATTAAATAGTTTCAATAATGGTAATTTTAATATATATATATATATATTTATAAATTGAACAGTTCTTATTGACATTTAGTTACACTTACAAGTTACTTAAATATGTTACATGAAAGGTTTCGTTTCAAATTTCAAACTTTTTAAGAGATATTTCATTTGATTGGATTGTTGGCCGTGTCTGGGAAAGTTCCAGCTAGTGAATCAATTTCGCAAAAAAACCGCCAAGATTTAAAAACCAGAGCTTCACCAGAACACCCTTTATTTAATATTTAATTAACCTAAACTAACTAACTACCTCATTTAGTTAAATATTTAAATATATAGGAGCTTTGTAAATTAGTCAAATACCTTCCTCAGTTAAAGGGCAGTCTTATATGTAATTTATTCCTAAAAACCCTTTAAATGGTTTTCCCCTAAAATTCCATCCCTAAAAACAACGCTTATCTCGCCTTATAAGTATAGAGTTATCAAAATGTAATAATTTATATTTAACTAAATTTTCCTATTTAATATCTTGATTCAACCCCAAATCGGTATATCATATATAGATATATTTTATAGTCTTATTTATCGTAGCAGCAGCAGCAGCAGCAGAAACTCGTCTTAAATTGTCCCTATCAATATTTTAAACTTTCCCTCACTTTTAAATCTTTCCTCTATCATTATCATTAGGATATTTCCTGTCCTTATATTTGATCTTAAATATTTCAAAGTTGATGTAAATTCCTCTAAAAATTGTCCTATAGATATATCTCAATCAATATGTATGTATTATAGCATGTTACTTTTAAATTGTGTTTTTAATATTTCGTTAACCATATTATCGTTATTATTCTTACACCATATTATATGTGGATATATATGTAAATTACACACAACCGTGTTTATGTATGTGTGTCTGCGGTACTTTTAACCATCCTTATATAGATTATTACAATATATACTCAATTATTTTCACCAATTAAATATATTTAAAAAACCCACAAATCGTCGTCTCAATAGAAATTCAACCATCGAGATATGTCCTTTAAAGGCCGTAGAGAGCTGTAAGACGTTCGGCCAATTGAGGTGGAAATCCTTCAGCAATTTGTTTCCAACATCCGTTCTCAGACAATTGGGTTTTATAGCCAATCAGGATCTAAAACAAATAATAATTAAATTAAAATAAATAACAATCAAATTGTAAACAAACTATTATTAAAAATAATCATTAAATAAAACTCAATAGTAAGTATTATATATTAACAAATAAGTAATACAATATTAATTGTATTAAAATTTACCTTAAGAAACATTTCTTTCAAATCTGCTTTTGGTGTTGTCCAAGATGCAACAGCATCACAAAAGAAGATGAAGTCTGTGAGAATTCCTTGTGGATTTACTTGAATCATGTGACACATTCCTCTGAATGCTGAATCTTTCTCATCATTGTCCCGGATGTTCCGAAGGGATTGACACCATTTTTGGACAAATTGAGGAAGCGATGGAGCAACCTCAGCTGGGCAAACAAATCCAAGACGGCCGATGGTAATAGCCGTGTTCTCCATAAGAGTCTTCGGTGTCGAAGGGTAATTGATGATGATGATCAATTGGTTCAATACCAATGGGATGTAAACTCGCATGTCTCCACCTGAAAATAAATAACCATCATTAACCATTATTAAGCCTTTAAACCATTAACATTAACCAATTTTTAAAATTAAACTTAACTGACTTACCAAGTTTAATTGCAATTTCTCCAATAGCCCAAGTCGCATTGTTACAGACAGAAATGAGTTCTGGGTTCAAATTCTGGCACAGGATCGGCAAAAAGTCGGCTGAAAAACCAAAGTCAAATTAGAAGGCTCAAATCCACTTAAAAATCCCCCATTTAATTACATCCAATTTATTAATTGAATTGTAGCGTAAAAGTATTTTAACGTACAGACGAAGGGCGACACATGTTGGAAACACGCCTTCGTCAAATCTCCCAAAAGGGCAAATGAACTCTGGCGAACTTCCGCCATTGGATCCTTAAATAATAATAAATTACAATATTTATATTAATTTTACATTAACCCAATAACCATTAAATAATTTTAATTAATCATACATATAAAAGTAATAAATTATTAATAGCATATCAATTAATCAATACACGAACCAAATAAAACTTAAATTAAAATTACATAAAATAATAATCAAATAATTAAGAAAATTTCTAATGATTTAATTCTCAATTCAATTACGAATAAAAAAATGAATAAATTTTCCTTTACCTGCATGCATTGATATAAAAGCTGCAAAATGTTTGAGTTGATCACGAGTTTGTCGATGTATCCATTGAGGCCTTCGGCCAATCCAGACAAAAGATCCAACGCCACAATCATGAAATCTTTGTCAGGGGCTTCGAACTGCTCAGGATTCTGAACATTTGCAATGTGCTGATTGAGAGTTTGTTCAACGAGAGAAACACACCGACGGTATACAGGTTCAGCATATGGGAGGAACCCGGCTTGTAAAGCAGTGGCAATGCTCGATAAACACTAAAAATTAACAAAATTAATTTCATATTAATTATCATAAACACAACAATTATAGTTAATTCATATAACTAATCATATTTAAACCCAATTTAATTAATAAATTATTTACCTCCAAAAGTGGAAACAAATCTTTGTCTTCATCCTTCAAATTATTCCATTTCTGTATGAGTGGTGGCATTAATAATGAAATGAATTCTGGTTTATTCAAATGATGTCCAACAGAGTCAGCCAACGTTCCAATTGCATCATACAAAATGAGCAAATTCTTCGCTTGGTATTTGCTAAATGCAAAAACCAACGTTTCCAAGATGAATCCCAAATATGGAACCAATTCCGTGCATGCTTCTTCTTCCAATGTAGCAAATGCTGAACATGCCGCTTCTTGAACTCTTTTATTCGGATCCAAAATTCTCTTCAATAATTCTGTCATCAAAGGCTTCAAATATAAATCATGCTGTTGGCCCACAACCCAATGAGAATATCTCGAAAGGGTCCAACATGTGATGGATCGAACCAACGTCTTTTTATCTGCCAAGCAATTGATCAAATATGGAACAAGTTCTGATAAATGTGGAATCATTCCGGTCATACATCCTTCAGCAATTGCTCCAAGGGCCAAAATTCCCGATTCTTTAATTTCCCATTCAGTATGGAAAAGAGTCTCTTTGAGGATCGGCAATAAAACGGGCAACATCTCGTCACGGAAAACATTTGCGAGAACGTCGAGGGCCGCTGCGGAACATTTACGTAAATTCCAATCCGAAAGCCCCGATTCATCGTCCAATCCATCGTCGTCTTCATCGTCAATTTCACCATTTTCCGCTACAATGACGGAAGATCCGATGCGAGCGGATTTTGATTTATGGAATCGAGGACGAATGTCTTCCTCACGATCGGGAACGCCTTCGTCTTCCTCCACGTCGCCTTTAAGAAGAATGATGTCGATTTCTGAATATCTCATTCCTTTCACAAGGACTGGGATTATTCGTGGGAGATAGGGCCCGAGGACATCGTGACAAATTTGGGTTTCGGCCAATGTGAGCCAAAATTCGCAGGCTTCAAGGGCCACGCTTTCGTCTTGGTCTTGAGTTCGGATTAACATGTACTGGAAAAATAAATTAAATATCCATATAATTAAATTTATTTCCTTCTATTTAAAGTTAAAGACATTTAATTAAGAATGTTAGTTAAAATCTATTTAAAATAATTAATGAATTTTTACCTCAATGATGGAGACCATATGAGGGAAAAGACGATCAAATCTGACATCTAACAACATGACAAGACCACGGCAAATGTTCTTCTTTACTTCCGTGTCCTCGTCAGAGGCTAAATGGAACAAACTCTGAAAAGACAAATAGGAATTAAATAAATTAATATTGAGAACACATTAATAACATGACCTTAATCATTATTTATACATTTTTATATTTATTCAAACGAAAAACAAATCATTAATTGCGTAGATAATTAAGACATTTAAATTTAAGGCTTGAAATTAGTAAAATTATTAAAATGTAAAAATTTAGATTTTTTACCTGAACAAATAGTTCAATGTTTGCCATAAGAGCTTGGCTCTTTGTATTGATGAACTGATTGACACATGCAATTGCATGAGACCGGATTCTGGGCGATGCGTGTTGGAAGTATTGGAGGAACTTGGGTATAAGGATGTTGAGTGGACGATTCAATTCGTCCGAATCCAAGGAATCCGCCGAATCTTCGCAGATCTTCTGCAGAGCTCCGAAAGCTCCTTCGCAAACATTCCCATCAGCCGAATCCAACATGTTGCACAAACTTGGGATGAGTTCTGGCCATGATGTGATTTTTGCTTTGGCTTGAATCGTCGTGATCAAAATGCCAACAGTCGCTCGGATCAAACTGCTCGAATCGCCGAGAGCAGCCAAACACTCTGCTTTGATGAACTCGGTCGTTTCTCTGGGCAGGGCATCGAAATGCTGCTTTAAATTGTTCTTTAATATCAATCCTGATAAGGATCTTGTGGCATCATCTGGAAAAACAAAATTTAATTTAATTTAACAAAGATTTCATAATTACTTTAATTTAACAAAAATTCATAATTACTTTAATTTAACAAAAAATTTATAATTTAATTATACTAAATTCATCTTTTGGTCAACAAATAAAACAATTTTGATCACAATTAAACTAACTTTAATTAAACGCATGAGTGAGTTTACAGTTAAGATTTAACCAAGATTATAATAACGATTAGATTTGCATGATGTAAACAGGTGTTTAAATTAATTAATTAACTTACTGATTTTCTGAACGGGGTCTGAATGTGGCCATTTGGACTTTCCTTCAGCGTCCAATTTCGTAAGTACGAATATGAGGTAATTGTTAAAGTCGCTGTATTTGCTCAGCTCTTCCAATTTCTAAAAGAATAAATGCCAATTTTTGTAAATAATACAATCAAAAACAATTATCATCAAACCAAACACGATCATTGAACTTACAAAACTTTAATTAAAAATTAAAACTTTCTCCAACATTAAACTATTACATATATAAAAGTTAGAAAATTATAAATTCCCAGAAAGCCACTTAAAACTTTCTTAAAAATAATAACTTTTCGACCCTCACCCAATTCCAAAATAACACGCCCAAACCAATAATTTAACCCAGGACCATCCTTCACCATCCAATAAACCCAAAGGTCATGAACTTTGGTTCAAATTGTTAAATTGAAAGGTCACCTGTTGGACGAGTCGCTGCGTGGCCGTGTCCGGGGATTGTGACTCCTTTAAGAGCTGGATGATTTGTTTGAGTCCTTCCTCTTGGGGTTGCCAGGCCATGGTGTTGGTCATTATCTCACTGAGGGAAGTTGGAGGGTCACGAGGGAGGAAAACCGGTGGGGTTGAAGGGCGAGGTCACCACCAAATCTCCGCCATCCGCTGCTGCCGTCGAGGATGAAAAAGAACTTCACAATCGATGGATTCCACCACCCTCACACCAATTCACTTCACCCTCCACGCCATTGCATGGGTCATGGAACATCCAGCTCTATTTTACTATGTACAGGATAGGGCTTGAATTTAATAAATTATGAAGCAGGTTTGTGTTGGGACTGAACCTCTGGTTCAACACCGCGTGGGATTGGAAGGGAAAATCGCTGTCAAGTTCTTGAAGGACCCAAAGGTGGGGCAAAAACCCCTTTTGATTCGATGCGAACTTTAGGCGGAAACTATGAATTGGATCTGTACCAATTGAAGAAGTTGGAATTGCATTTAAAATCTATTGGGTTTGATATGCTTAAAATGATACATGAATAAAATGAATATTATTTACCTATTCCTAATAGAAATTTCCTATCCTATTTACTATTTAGTATTTACTTTTTAGGTTAACAGGTTAAGCTAAAAGTTAACCTTAAATCATTTAAATCCTGTTACAATTAAAATTGACTTATTGTTATTGCGCACTTTAGTAAATTACAGTGGATATTTGTTAATTGTGAAATTTAACATCGTGAAAGTATTAAAGTTATAACCAAAAGTTAAACGTTTAAAAAGTAGGTTGATTTAAAGTAAAAGCTTATTGATTTAAATGGAAAAATAATTTGACTTTAAAATGTAATTTTGGAGTAACTAAGATAATTAGCTTTTGAGACTGATACTCGCTGAGACTGTTTAGACTCAATTCACTCAATGAGGGAACCATCTTTGTTAAATGTTAATTGGAATTAGAGATTTAAGATTAAGATCGTAGCTACCAGAAACGATTCAATTATTGGTTCGATAAATAAAAAGATCGAGATAAATTGGGATTGAGTTGAGATCTTGATTGAGAGAGTGTGCGAACGAATTGAATTTATCGAATGAAAGACTGAAGAGCAGACGACTCAGACTCAGACGAGAACCAAGACGAGAACGAGAAAATGGAGAAATTTGACAAGGAGGAGGAAAATGAAAATCCGCTGACTTCCTCGGGAGATTCCCAAGAATTGTTGACGGGCGACGTGGATAAGTTAACATTGGAAGATGATGACGATGATCTTCCCATTGTGTATAATTTGGACACCATTCCTGTTGAGGTGAATTGAAATTAACATTTATATTAACTTCGAGCGATTTTAATCTTAATTATAACAACTTTAATATTAATGTGGTTAATGATTTAATTGAGTTTAACACTGGTTAATTTGGTTTAATATTTAATTAAAGATCTTTCTCCACGTTTGCACTTTCATCGAAGCAAGATTTCTGATTCGCCGAGTCAGTTTAGTCTGCAAGAAATTCCGCCATACCCTCTTGAACGAGTTAACTTGGAAAATTAGGCAAAACAAACGATGGGGATTTAATGGCGTTTATCCCCCAATTCCTGGTGAGCTTTATTAATTCAACATTAAAACACCTTTTAAAGATAATTAAAGAAATTTTAGATTAACGATTTTAGAAATTAAGATAATTTGAATTGTACATTTCTATAAAAATTTAGAAATTTTAATGCTTTCCAAAGTTTAAATTAGTTTTGATTCATTAGTTGATGAGGATTCTTTTTGTTGGGCCATTGCTTGCATCAAACGCGAAGAGCAAATCAAACTCTGGGGAAATGATGGAAAGAATTTAAGACATGTTGAGCTTCATTCACGTAACGACAATTATACAAACACTATAATTATAATAATTAAACCTCAATTAAGTCAATTACCTAATTAAACTTTACAAAATTCTTTTAGATATCGCTTGCGTGGACGCTGTTCATCTCTTCAATGTAAGTTAATGTTATTTCCTTTAAAATATTATTTAAAACTTTAAAAAACAATTTATTAAGTTAACAAAATAGTTAAAGAATTTGAAGAAAATTTGTAAATATTTAAAAATTTGCAAATATTTAAATGGATATTTAATTCTGTATATTTTTCTCAGGGTGGTCGATTCCTTGCCAGTGGAAGTCGCGATCGTTCCGTTGTCATTTGGGATGTTGAAAAATGTTTTACTGAATCCATCCCCACAACTTCCCCTACAGTGGACGGAAACGGGAGCAAGGCGAGTTTCATTGCCGGAAATGCCGCCCAAGTGAAAAACATCCCTAAAGCTCATCAGGGATGGATTTGGGCTTTTGCTTCAAATTCTAAACATTTTCTCTCAGCTTCGTGGGACACTTCGGTTAAAGTTTGGGACAAACAAACTTTCGACATCACCAGCGTTTTCACAACAACTTCGGCTTGTTTGGCTCTCGGAATGGTCGAAAATCTCGTGGCTTGTGGGACTTTTGACAAAAAGATTTTTATGTTCGATCCGCGTGCGGGTTTCCAACCCATTGGGAATTACAACGGACATAAGAAATGCGTTTTGGCTCTTGGACTCGACGAGGATAAAATCATAACTTGTGGGGAAGATGGCAAATGTTGTTTGTATGATTTAAGAGCAAAGAAAATCCGAGCGAGGATTGATGTGATTATAATTAAATTTTAAATACCATTTAGCTAAATGTAAATTTAACTTTAATTTTGATTAATCAATTATTTTAATTTAATTTTGATTAATTAATTATTTTTATTTTATTTAGGTTCCCTTCAAAGGTGCTTATCCAACATGTCTCTCATTTCGTCCTGAAGATCCCGCATCGCTCTTTTATATTGGGGATCGAAAAGGAAATATTCATCTGGTGGATTCTGTCGCTTTTAAAATAGTGAAGGTAATTACTTTTAAAAAGATTAAATTTTTTAGTTTAATTGCAAGTAAATTATGTTAATTAAGTTAATTATGAGTAAGTCAATGTAAATTAATTTAAATTAGCTATTTTATTCAATTTATGTCAATTCCAGAGTTATGAGTCTGTTCATGGTCGTCCAGTCCAAGGAATTTTCCACGGTCTTGGTTCGGTCTTTACTTGTTCTTCTGATGGGAACATGAAGATTTTGGAGCCAAGTCTCGGACTCAAAACTTTGACATCACTCAAAATTGATGCTGAACTTCCATCGGTAAATTGAATGTTTTATCATCTGTCTTTCCTCTACAACTAATTGACTTCGTTTGAATATTTTTTTAATTAAATAATAAATTAAAATTCTATTCGGAATATTAAATATACAAATATATGTTATTAATGGACTTTTTTAATATATTAAATATTTGCTCAATTTTATATGAAATTAAATCCAAAGATTCTTTTGTGTCAATTTCAGGTTCATTGTCTGAATAATAATGTTGCTCTGGCCGGCGGGGATTCCATTGTCAGACTTTGGTCCCCAATTGAAGGATTCTGAAATCTCAACTCACTCAACCACAGTGCTAATTGTATTCATTTAAATATCTCCGCATTAAAGAATATGACCACGCTAATATTAAATTTATCAACCATTCTAATTTTAAATTACTAATATGATATTTAATATTTATTTATTTAGTGCAAAAGTAAAGTAGAATTTGTATTTAAATAGCATTTATTTAGTCAATCGGTATTTCGGTAAACATTAATTTAATCTTTATTATTTAGTAAGAATGCAACTAACTATTTATTTAACTAATTTCTAATTTATTAAACTTATGATTTTACCAATGATTTTGCTTTAAGGAGATGCAATTTTGGGTCACATTTTTAAACTTAAGAAAAGCCCAATATTTCTAATCACTTATTTATTTAAAGATCTTAACCAAAGCCTAACATTAATATTATTAAAAACAATTAAAATTTTCTACTTTTGTATAATTTACGGCTTTATTGTTTAACATTGACAAGAACCAAAACATTAAAAAGGCAAATGTCTGATTAACTTTAACTTCGTTATAACTATTATCAGATCATGATCTGATACTTTACTGAGATACAATAAACAAGTGTGAAATATAAATTAAGAACGAGATTCGCAAATTATGTAATTTTGTAATAATTAATCTCTAATAATAATAATACATAGTAGTATAAGGAATTTTGATATTTAAACTTGTAATAATTTTGATATTAAACTTTGTAATCTCGTAATGGTACTTCGCAGCTTTACAATTGAAATAAATATTAATTACTTTAAAGATTTGAACATTCTTGTGTTTCTGTCGCATCTGGCCAGTCACAGATCTTCTTTATTTGGTTAAAATGAAGTTTGTTTGGGCAATCTGAAAAAATTCAAAAACAACATTAAACATTTAATGTAAAATTAATTTGAAGGACAATAAACCATTGTTTACTTTAAGTACATAAACAAACATTATAGCTAAATAATGTTATTTTTATTTTTTAATAGTAAAATAAAGTAAATAAATAATAATAATAAAGTTAAAGTTAGTTTTTTAATAGTTAAATAAAGTTAAAGTTAACTATCTTTATATTTAATTTCCGATTAAACATGAAAATATTCTTGGAATGTTTACCCATATAGTGCGATTGCCCTCCAGAGCAAAAACAATAAGAAGAACAATCTTCGGGATTCTTCTTATAAGCTCCTTCTTCACTCAAGTCGCATTTGACATCAGAACAAAACTTCTTTGGCCTGTCAATCTGCTTAGGCATTTCTGTTTGGGTTTCTTTTGCCGTGGTTTGATTCTTCATTTCCAACTCTTGAACGTTTTTCTTTTTAGCTTCCGTGTTTAAAACGGTCGCGATGAGGAGAGTCGCCGACACCACGACAGACAAAAAGAAAAAGATCCATAGAAACAATTCACGTTTAGAGATATCCACTTTAAAAACTTTTAATTAAATCCTCACTTTGATAATTAAATACTCTCAAATAGTATCTTCGACTTCTAAGTTAATTAAAATTGAATTATTCCTTTAATACAATTTACAAATGTTTAAGTTAAATTCAATTACAAATGTTCAGATGCTTAAGTAAATAAATGAACCACAATATTCAGATCAAGTTGGAACATAAATGAACATTTAGGAAGAAGAAATAAATAGAGTGAATCGTGAAAGTTTCTTGGTAATGTCCAAATCCTCCCAACCCCACAAACTCATTTACATTTACGGAAGTTCAACCAGACCTAACCTAACAAGGTAAATATTGTAAATTTGTATATATAATATTTATATGGAACGTGAGTACGGGAGTTGGTTCCACTTATGGCATATGAGCTTGTGGGGTCAAAGCCATAAATATTCATATAAGGAACATAGTTAAGGTTTAAGGTCCCTTTTGAAAGGGACTTTGATTGTCAGGCGACGGAAAATAAAGGATTACTTTTAAAGCCTTTTCACGTGAAACGGCTTTTTTTCTTATTGGAACACTTTGTGGGAATTTGTCACATTGTTAAGTGGCAAATTGAGGTTGGGAACGTGAATCATACACAAAAATATAAATACCATATACCTACTTACATTTAGCATACCATACAATAACATAGCTGTATGTATACAGTATGATATAGAAAATCTGGCCTATTAAAGTGTGATGAATATACGATCCATACTTTCCATACCATAAATATTAAGTGTATGAAGATTAAAATATATGATTTACAATTACAATGAAAACAAAACATATTCGTTTATTTATTAGTACAAGTATTTTTTTATTACTTAAAACTCGTTTTTATTTCTCGGTTCATATATTTTGGGTTCATAAAGTATTTTGGTAAAACATATCAGAATGAATCAAGAAAACACTATTTATAATTTACAGTAAAATAACGAATATTTATCTTATCAATTAACAATTTAAATATTCTGAATAATTAACAATTATAAATTTAATTAAATATATTCACAAGTAAATAAATCATTCTTAATCTCGATTAAAGAACATTTAGAATATCAAAATTTTAAACAATGTGAGTATTTTCATTCATAATAGAAATAGAACATTGTAAAAATATTTTAATGAACAATGTGCAATTAATTAGAATATAAAAATTAATTAACTACTACTTATTAACTATAACTTATTAATATGAAATCACATATAAATTATTGATTAACTAATTAATACACAAGATAGTTAAAGTTAAATAAGAAGTTAAAAGTGTTGCAAGGCTCATTATAAAAAATAATTAATAATTAGCATAAAGATAAATACAATTCAATAAATATTAAATCAGTACAATTTATTTTCTTCGCATAGAGAGTCTTTCTCATTCGGTAAGGCCTTCACTTTCACTTCACTCAATTTTCGATTCCTCACATTTAAATTCTCCGAAGAACTTGGAGAAACTGAAGGAATCCACCCGGCCGGGGGTGGCGACTCATTAGGAAATTTCTCATTTAAAGGCTCGGAATTTAAACTCAATTTCCTTTTCGGTTTCACTGGCGGGGTTCGACGCGGGCCGTCGCAGTTTCTAGGAACCGGAAGGAGAATTTCTGGCGGGACGAACCAAACGTCTTCTTGGCTAATTTGGTTTTCTCTTCGAATTTCTCGGAATTCTTCATTAATTTCCCGAATTCCTCCCCGATGTCGGTTCTCATTCCCTTCCCGGTTTTTCCTCCGCTCGTTGACTTTATTTAAACATTTTTGTCTTTCTTCTTCGAAATTTGTCCCGGCTGGGACACGGCGAAATAAAAAGTCCAATAAAAATAACCCCCACGAACACAATTTTAAAACCAGAACCCAAAGAACATTTCCGGGTTCTTCACTTTTAGGATTTCTGTTCAACTTCCCAGATAAAAACAATTCAAAATCGTTCATATCGGTCGATGCGTCCTTTGTTGAAATTTTCACAATTCCTGCAGGTTTTTCCATTATTGCATCGTCCACTTTGCCCAGAACTGCGGGAGCGTCTTGGTCTTGGATTCGGTGATTTTGGTGTGAGTTTCGATGTGAGTGGGATGGCTCGATGGACATGAAAGGAGTTCTAATTCGATAGCCGCACATTGTGATGAACACGAAGAAGAATAGGAGGATTAGGACAATTGGTTGCCAAATGTAGGAAACTCCTTTGAGGAAACCGTTGAGGAAACTTCCAAGTTTTGAGCCGATGTATTCGGCCGTGTTGAAAAATAAAATCGAGATTGAATCGCTAACTGCCGCGAGGGGATGAACGGACATAATTGGATCAATATTAAGTGAATAATATTGTGCACATTGATCTTCATCTGTAAATAAAATTAAAATAAATTTTTTATTGTTATTTTAATGCATTGTTATTTTTTTAATTATAAATTTTTATTATCTTTTAACGTACATCCAAAAACGTTGACCCGAAAGTAATAATTAACAGATTCGAAAATTGATAAATCCTCATATTGGCAATCCAAAGGACGAGATTTCATTTGCGAGAGTCGTGCAAAATTCTCTGCTTTTTGCTTCTCATACAAAGAGACGAAACTCCAAACGAAGGACAATAGGAAAATTATTGCAATAAATGAATAAAATTTGGTTTTCCAATATCGGCTAAATACAGTTTTCGTAATAAGGAATAAAACCATGTATGAAATCACTAATAAAAACAAAGCGAAGAGCCAAAACTGTAAGAAAAATAAAATCACAAACGGTTAAATATTTTTTAAATGTATGTTAAGTTTTAATTACAGTTAATTAAATTAATATCTGTAATTTAATTTACCTTATATGACATAAAAAGTGAAGAAAATGATGCAAAAAATGATGAAATTCTTTCCAGCAATCTTGGACTTTTCTCGGTCTCCACCACGTGGAATAAATTGCTCAAAATGTTGTCGATTTGACCCAACGAAGTCAAAGTGACCTCGCCGTCGACTTCCGTCCTCATGATGAAATTCCTTAGAACCTCCAAATTCTCATATGAAATTTCTGCTTGAAGGTCGATGGTTAAAGACTCCCGAGGGCCGAAGAAATGACGCTCAAAGTGGAGTTGTGAGACGATCGAGGCAACTTGCCGTTTTAGATATTTCAAAAACAAGGAGTTTAAAGTTAAGTTAACTTCTTTTTCGCTCCCATCTAAAAAATATAAGAAGTTTTAATTAAATGCGTTATAATTGCAATTTAGAATAGAAAATTAAATTTTTATATTATATTAAATTAATCAATTCACTCCATTTCTCAAACACACAACTAAAAAGTTTAATTAATTGTTTATATTGATTAATTATTTTAATTTTATAATTCGGCCGTTAATGCTAAAATAAATAAACAAAATAATTTTAAACTCACCTTTGTAATTCGATGGAATATTAATCTGGGAATTGTGCCTGTAGCTTGACATATCCGTAAAGTCGACATAATCATCATAGCTCTCTAGACAAGTGACAAAGTTAAAGGTTGAAATAAATGTAATCGAAAGTAATAAAGATAAACTCGATCTCATTATTAACAATTTAACAATGAAACAAACAAATAAATAAATACGGAGTGTAAAGATTCATATTAAAATTCAAAGACCGCCTAGCTTGGAATAGTCTTACATCACTCTCAATGTCTTAATATACCCCAAAAATCACCAAAAAGAACGTTTATTAAACTAACTAATCTAATTTTAAGTTAACATTTAAGTAGGATTCATTATTAACATTATTAAGCATTAATGCTCAATTAAAAGTACATTAAGAGAACTTTAAGACTCTAACTGAATTAAAATGAGCAACATTAGGAAAATAGTCATAGCTATTTTTTTTAGATTATAAGTAGGATGGTTAAAATTAAATTAATTTGTATTTTTTTGATTTGAACTTGCAAAAACCGAATGATTAAAAATAAGTCAATTGGGATCAAAGATGTCACAAGTCTCACAAATCAATTATTTTTCACTTTCAAGAACGAGCAGTAAAATCAGCCCAAGGGAAGATCGCAGTTCTGATCCTAAAAGCTACACGAGTGAACAAAGCAGAAGATTTGCACGGGATCCAGATTCACTTCCTGGGCTTGAACCGCTCTCTTTCTCTACGGGAGTTTTCATCCGGGCTGAATTGAACCCACAGGATTCCATTGGACTCGGGAAACTTCCATTCCAGGTTTTTGATCATTTCGGGAATAGAATTTTCACATGTTGCGAAACGATCTCGAATTCTCCGGTTTATTACGGAAAGTCGAGGGATTTCTCAGTAAATGTTCAAAGCTCGACGGATGAAACTGTTTTGTCATTTGATCGACCATCAACTTTTGCATTTGGTCTTTGTGGGTCTTGTTGTGCAAATGATGTGAATACGTGCATTGTGAAGGATTTTGAAGACAAATCTATTGGAAAAGTAAACCAACAAAAATAATAATAATTAACCATTATCTTAATTATTAAAAAATTTCCATTCTTAAAAATTTCAAAAATTTGAAAATTTGACATTTTTTTAATGTGTGAATTTTTTAATTTTTGAAATTTTTGTGTAAAATTTTTTAAATTTTGACATTTTTAATTTGTGAAAATTTTGAAATTAACATTTTTAATTTGTGAAATTTTTTAAATTTTGACATTTTTAAATTTGTGAAAATTTTGAAATTAACATTTTTAATGTGTGAAATTTTTTAAATTTTGACACTGAATGTAAAATTTTTTAAATATTTTGAATGTGCGAAATTTTTTAAAATTTATCTTTTAGATTGTTCAACTTCCTTTATGTGAACCTTCATTTACACTTTATGACGAAAAGGACGAATTGGTTCTTCTGATCAAAAAAGAGACCTCCAAAGAATTCCAAATTTTAACTCCAGACTCCAAGCCTTGTGGAATCATCAATGAATCAATTCCACGTTGGAATAAAAATTCAGATGAGGATTCGATCGGAACTCATTTCAGAGCCGATTGGCCACAGCATTTGAATCCCAAAGTGAAAGCTATTCTCCTCGCTGCTTCGATCCTCGTCAACTTCTCTTATTTTTCACCCTCTAAATCTGACATGATCCAAAAGAAGACGAGCATCGACCAAGATGAAGAAACCCTTCATGGCGGAAGAGGATCTTTAACCGTTGATTGTCTCACATTTATTTCTCAAAGATTTGCTATTTTTTTATATGGAACTCTCATCATTTTTGTCATTTGTTATTTTTTACTCTCTTATTTGTAATTTGGCTAATTGATGATTTATGTAAAATAAATGATTTTCTCCTATGTCATTTTAACCACCTGTACATTGTCGAAACTTTAAAAACATATATTTATTTAATCCAGTATTTATTTAATCCAATATTTACTTAATTGTTATTCATTGTAATCAAAAATCTAAAAGTTGTGATTTAATAAAATTAGAGTTCAAGGATTTTAAGGAATTAAATGATCAAACGTGAAATTCAATTTTATGATTAATTTAATTGCTCTTTGCTTTTGCTTATTTTCGCTTTCACCTTTAAATCCATTCAAGGGTAATCGGTAAGAGTAAAGTACATCTCGTTATTGATTTAGCTGAAATGATCATTTGTACATATTGGAAGAAACTGTTTGTCTGTTTGTTAATAACGCATCCGTTTTATATTATAATTATCATTTTATCATACCATTTACCATATTACATATTAAAATATAAGAACAACAATTTGTAATATGAAGTAGATACTCGTTTTTTAATCCATCTACATAAAAGTACATTATAAAATGTACAATTACTTACATATTTATTTACCTTATAATTCAATTTACGTCGTTGAGATTCAAGTATAAAAACTCAATCTTTTCGTTTCTCATTCATTTTCTAATTAATTGGAATTATGAAGTTCTTTGCTATTTTTGCTATTGCTTTCGTTCTACTTTTTGGAGTGGTAAGCTCTTACACAATACACGCTTGTTTATTAAATACACCAACTGTATTAGGTTAATCTTATATAAAATTTGATTAAAAATGGATAATTTTAAATTATTAATTTATATATTGTGATTAGATTACTCCTCAAGTTGAATGTGCCTACGGAACGAGAACAACAATCGCTCCTGTTTCTGCTGCTCCTCCACCACCGGCAGCTCCAACTGAACCACCAACACTTGACAGTCTCTCTGCTACAATTGCACAACTTAAAACAAAGATCAATCAAATCATTCAAACTTTGAATAATCTTCTTAAATCCAAAGGGTAGAAAATGAAAATAAATGCCAAGTCCATTTCAAAACTAGAAACATTTCAAAAACAATAATTTGACTATTATCTTTATATTTGCGAAAATCCAATTTATTAATTATTGTACGATTTTGTAAAAATTAAACTTTTCAAATATCTGATCTATCCGGAAATAAAAATTTGTTGAAATAAAGTTCACTTATTAATTTTGATTATATATGTTTTTACATATATACCATCCATACTTCCATACAATCACATTTCTTTTATACATATTCTGTTAATAATGTTACAGTAATCTCTTATATAAAACCGTTCCTATTAATCCTATTTTAATTCCTATAATACGATTTAATTGGGAATATTACGAATATTAATATATTTAAATTATTTATTCAGTAGATTAGAGATTACAATTATAAGCTTAAAAATGACAACAATGTCAAATCCCCATGTTGAAAGTAGTTCTTAATAGAATCCTATTTAACATATATATACTAGTGATAATGTAAAATATGGAATACATGGATAGGTATAGGATATTAAAAGAGAGGGGAATCCTGTGTTGAGTTGTGTGAGCGGGAAACACCCCGCGCCGTCTGCCTTCGCCGTCTAATCTCATTTCATTTCTTTCTATTTAATAGTTAATTTATCAACATCGCATCTCCTAATTGATCATTTTTACGCCAGGGCCAGAGGTCAAATATTCTTAACGACGCATTTAATTTAATCCGTTTCTCATTTAACCTTTACATGATTTAATTCTGCGCTGTTAGCACATGAAGCAGCGCCAATTATTTCCCTCCCAGTCAGCCCTAACACTGAGATTTTTACGAACATTTAATTTCTTTAAATTATTATTGGATTTAATCCAACGGATATTTATTAATTTATTTTTCTATTCATTTCAATCCGGAGAAAATAAAATAATGAAATTAATAAGGTATTTTATATTTATAGGAATAAGCTTAAATAAGCTTAACTTAAATGGTTCGAGCTTAATCCAGCAACAAACTTAATTAATTATGGGTTCTCTCGCGAAGAATGATTCGAGTTGTAGTGAAGTCAGCGAGAAAGAAAATATTGACGAGGATTTAAAGACTGAAAGATCATCTGAAGAAGAAAGTGACGATGAGGACAATGGCGAAGTTCTTCCAAAAGGAACCTACGAAGTTAAGAAAATTCTCGACCATCGTCAAAATAAGAATTTTATTGAATATTTGGTGAATTGGAAGGGATATTCCGAGTCAGAAAACACGTGGGAACCAAAGCGCAACTTGCTCGATTGTGATGTTGCAATGATTAATTATTTCCTCGAGAGAAGGGAACAAGTTTTAAAGAGTCTTAAAAAGGGAGCGAATAATTTCGAAGACGATGAGGGAAACAAACGGACGAAACGGAGGAAGACGAATTCAAAATTGAGCATTCCGCCCGATCCAAGACCTTTGCGAATTATTTGCGAGGAATTCATTGAAGAAAACCCGATGGCCGATGAGGATAAGTTGGTATAATCAATTTACCATTTTTAAAAATATTATTTTTAATTTTTCTGTTATTTAATGTTTACTTTACATTTATTTCTATTTCTTGTCATTTATTTATTTGAAAATTTTAATCGATTACAGATCGAGCGGGGAATTATTAAACAGCTGTTATCTGGGTCAGATCTTAAAAAATGGAAGATTGACATAGTTTTGAAAGCTATAGAAAACAAAGCACTGGGAAATGCCACCAAAGACGAAAGAAAACAACTCAAACGCCAAATCTTAATTTTAAAAGTTGAAGAAGATCAAATGCAACAGAAAATTGAGTTGACGGTTTGGAAAAAAATATTAAGATTATCTTTATTTGAATTTATGTAATTTATGGAATATATTTATTTTTATTTAGAAATGGGAACTGAATCTGAACCTTATAACCCAAAGGAAGCCAACACTTACTGTTGAAAACAAAGTCGACCTTACTGGTAAATCTTAACAGAAAGTTTTATTATTTAATTAATGTGATTATTTAGTTAATTTGATTATTTAGTTAATTTGGTTAAATTTTCCAATATTCGAATCGAATTTGTTTTTTTCATTCAAAGGTCCGCCGAAAGATTTCACGTACATTGACGACTACAAAATAAGCGGCGATATTTATGTTGATGTGAATCCTCCTTTCGGCTGTGATTGCGCTTCCACTGACAGAGAAGTTCCCATTGACGATTGCCAAAAAAACTCGACCGCTTGTAACGATCTTCATGATAATCGCGAGTTTCCCTACACGTCAAAGAAGATGTGAATTAAAATTTAATTATCTTAATATAAGCCATTTAATTATCATGATATAAGTCATTTAATTATCTTAAATAAAGGTAAAATTTTAATTAATTATGGTTTTAAAGTTTGCGGGTTGCTGAGGGCACTGGGATATTCGAGTGTCATAAGAAATGCCCATGTGGGCCGAATTGCAGCAACCGGGTCGTGCAAGATGGGAAGTTGGGACTTATTGGACGAAAATATTCAATATTCAGAACTAGTAATGGAAGAGGTTGGGGTCTGAAAACTCTTAAGGTAATTTAAATTGATTTAAATCATTTTTACTATATTTTATTCCAGCCCGGAAAGGACGTGAGTTTGAACGAACCGCTAAAATATTATTGAAAATGCTCATGATGG
>JAQGBZ010000438.1:0-47794 GCA_034687125.1 Neelides folsomi
ATTCATTGTCTTTTGTTTCACTCTCACACTTTTGGCTTTAACTTCCGAGTCTAATGCCAGTAATTGCAAATTACAAAAATATTATAACAAAAACAAGATTTTAAAATTTCTACAACATAAATTAAAATTAAATACTTAATTTAAATTAAGATATGGATATTGAACATAGTATATGGTAGTTATAAGAAGAACTCTAATATAGCACATAATATCTAGCACCCAAATTAACAATTTGAACTTTAATTTCAGTTAGTGGGAAAGCCACCTATTTCGATTCAGGAATGTCAGCCTGTGGGAATTTGTTCAGAAATAGCGATATGGTCGCTGCTGTTGGCGTTCCGCATTGGTCGAGTTCGAATACAAATCACGATCCAATCTGTGGAAGAACAGCCACTTTGGTCAACAGACGAAATGGGCATTCGGCTGTTGTAAGAATCGAAGACCAATGTGTTTCTTGTGGAACCAACAACATTGATCTCTCACGCGCTGCTTTCCAAGCTCTGGGGGAAGATCTTAACACAGGAGTTTTTGACATTGATTGGCAATACGGATAAAATTCAACTCCAAATATCAAAACAAGTTAGCTATTAAAATCCAAAATAGTAAGAGATACTATATGTAAAGTATATCTTACTCTTGGTCTATTCTGATATTAATTAGTATTAATAATATTTATAATATAACTTATATAGCAATTAAATACAGAGTTTCTCTATAGATATTATTATACTAAATATATAAATATATATCACAAATATTGAATAATTGACTTGTGTAATAGGACTATCAGTGTTGTTGAATTTTAAAATTCTAACTGAATAAAAAATTAATAATTTAAATCACATGATCGTTTAAAATTAGATAAATATATTTTTTTGGTTTTTATTTAGTATATAAATTTCATATATATATATTACCCTGAATTTGTCTTTAATTTGATAAAATAATCAAATGGACCGATCCGGTTCAAATGAGATAAAGAACAAATTTTATTTACATCTAAAACTAAATGAAATGCCTAAATGTAAAACACTGAATATCTCGACCAATGCGCAATGTAGATTTTATCTTTTAATCCATCCATTGAATATGGCTGAGATCTCGACGGAGCTAACAGTTTTGCTCTTTTCGTTGAGAGAAGACGACGTGGACGATTCAGTGAGTCGGAAGTTGAACGGGTTGAACCGTTGGTTGAATTAGAATAAAACAAATCAGAACCGCAGCCGTCCTCATCATCCTCAACTTCAGGCCAATTGTTCGACTAATTGATTAAAAATAATTTTTTTTAATACTTAATGCTAATGTTAGGTTATACTAAAATATATGAAGAGCAAAATACAAAATATTTTATAGAAATATTTATAATTGATGAGTGAATGATAAACTTACAAGAAACTCAATGGAAATATTCCTTGACATTGCAATGTCAACTAATGCTGGACTAATAAGTTCATCTAAATCTCCATTCGTAGGTAAAATGAGATTCTTGAGACTTGGATTATATTTGAGCAAGTGTCGAACTCCTTGGACGGAGGTCTGTAAAGATTAAAAATATAATTAATGTTATAAATATTTAATTATTAATCTTAGTACTCTTTAAACCCAACATAAATAATAAATTATATAATTACTTACATTTGCTTCCTGATAATAACTTCCAGACAAATCAAATGAATGGTAATGAACTGAAGATAATTTTCTTCATTCGGACGCCATTCATCAGTCGTTTGGAGATAAATCGGAAGATTGAAATGAGTTTTTTCGATTTTAAATTCTTCAAGTTTGGAAAGAATTTCGCGAATCCGATCTTCACAATAAACCGAATCCACTGGAATGGTTTCAATCGCAAGTTGGTAAAATGGAGAAATTGAAAGTCGCTTTAAAGATTTAAAGCTAATTAGGAATGAATATAAATTGAACACTTTGTCCTCCGAAAAATAATTAATCCTTTGTTGAAGAGGGATTTGGCGATCGGAAAGGACAATGTCCAACTTCAGGTCAAGGCATTTTTCAAAAATGGGGAAAAATGGTGAATTGTTTTGAAATTGATAACTTCGGACCAATTATTGTAGAAAACTTTGATATCCCTCCAGTTGGTCTTTTGAAGTTCGTTTTGGAGAAGGAGCAAAGATTCGTCTCGGAGATAATCACGTGAATTTTCATTGCCGAGAACGAGACGAGATCTTGAAAGAAATTCCGCAGAGGAGGAAAATAGAACTTTGAATGGTTTTGAAACAAGTCGACAATTTTTTATGGCACCAAGACTCAAATACTTTGTAATTGTGGAGACAATCTGAAATGTTAGAATCACAATTATTATAGATTGTTATTTTGACGAACATTATTCTTATTTTTTGCTAAATTATAAAATATTTGTAGTAATGATTATAAAAAGTAAAAAGATGATTATAAAATTAATAAATTAATTAATTAGTAATTGTAATTTACGCTTAAGTTATCAAAGGCATCTTGAATCTTCTTATTGACATAATCCACGTGTGATTGTGCATTTGGCATTGTGGGTAATTTACAGGTCCGATCCATTTTCTAAAAAAATTAATAAATTAGAGATTAATATAAAATTGTAATAATTGTTATATTTTGAAACCTGAAAGAACATAATGATTATTGTGTGAATGTATAGAGATGTATAAATATCAGACACTTAATATATATGTACTCTATATTCAAAATAATTATATATTGTGATTGAAAGTAAAAAATTTAATTGATATTAAAAAATTAGTGCATACCTTCTCAGACTGCATTGTCGAGTTTAATAGCAACCTGTTGGGATCTTGATTAGTATTCAAAATGACACTATAACCTCATTTAATGAACACAAATGGGTAATTATAAGTTGCTAAGTTTTTACTTTCTGGTTTTTCAGTATAATGTAAAAAAAGATTAAAAATTGCTCATTAGTGAAGGAAATGAAAAAAGAAAAAGAATGAAAATGAAAAGAAGAAAATGAAAAACGAAAATTCAATTCATTTCGTATGGAAGAGATGAGAACGAAACTAAGAGATTGAATTGAAATAAACCAGGAAATTTCCTCTATGAAACGAATGTCTCATTTGTCCCTTGGGTTAAAGAGGGTTTTTTGGTTAAAGGGTCTTACATATAGGTTCTTTACATGTTAACATGTTAAGGGGAACGTAAAAAGAGCCCTATCCCTCTAAATATATCTTACGGATCAATGGAGGCTCTTACACTCAAGTTATCAAAAAACTTCAAATACATTTTTCTTTATTAACCATTCCTCTAAAACATTTCGACTGATTCTGTTTTAATGTCGCTTAATTCATCAGTAAAGATTTACAAACCTGGTGGAAGGCATTTACTTTCGAAATCGATAACTCTAGAATTAATGAATTATTTATATAGAGTTTATATACTCATTAAATAGAAAATTAACTATTGAAAAACATTTCGACAGTTAAAGTTTGATTAAACTCCCTTGATTAACTATATATTAGAATAATTAACCAATTTGAGTCAATTATTAAGTCTTTAATTATTGTGTATTCCATTTCACGTGTCCAAGGGTCTATACTTGAATTTATTAATTGCCAATTTATGCACTTTTTGAATATTAAGCCACATCTCGCCCAACATGAGCATTTTAGAATGTTTTTTAATAATTCGACTGGCACATGGACAGTTGGTTGAAGAAGAGAATACTGGCATGGCGACGGAAGTTCAGCCTTAAACGAATTTCAATCAAAATTTTTAAATAGTGTTTTTCAAAATCCAAAAAATTTAAAATCAAATTTAAAACAATATCTAGAAATTTATTAAACGAGTAAATTTAGCATATATTGATAAAATTAATTACAATTATATATTAGTATTAATTACAAAAATATAACTTACATTTATAACATTATAACTGAAAGAAGATATTTATTTTTATTTTTAATTAATTTTCCTAATTACATCAAATCCAAAATAATTAATATTCAAGAATTTTTCTACATTTCTTTGCTCTTTCGAGTTTCTGTCCAGGTAAACAAGATAGACTTTTTGCTCTACTCAACCCACAATAACTTCCGACGTTACAAGTTGGCTCGAACTCTTCCCATCTATTAAAATAAATGGCGTCCCGATTTTCACAATAACCTCTGGATTTAGTTTGATAGCAAGTTCCATTCCGAGTGAACCAATATTTGCTCCCTCCAACACGATGATTTTTCCTACATGGATTCTTTTCACAAATGCTCTCTTGATTTGGGCCAAAAACGAGCCAATAACCATCTTCACACGGACCCTATAATTCACATAAAAAGTTTAACTTGAATAATAGAAAAATTAATCACAATATAAAAATCGCAATTAATTTAAAAATCACAATTAATATAAAAATTGATTAAGACAATTAAATTTTTTGTTAAATTGTTAAATTGGCTAACCCGATCATTCGAAAAATAACACGAATCTGTTTTCTCATAATAAATCAAAGGTCGTCCACATCGTCTGAAAATGTTGCAATCGCAAGTTCCGAAATCCGAATCGACCATGGTGAAGATCATGTTAAGACCACAAGGACCTTTGGAATCCAAAGCGTAACATTTCCCAGTTTCATTGTGATATTTTAAAAATATTTCATCTTCCCAATCTGTTTGATTCTGATAATTCTCACAATATTTAGATCTAAAATAAAATTGCACAAAATCAAATTATAATCAATGAAATTAGTTAAGTTAATTAAGGTTTGTTAAGGTAAGTTAATTAAATTAAATATTATTATTAAATAATAAACTTACACTTTTCGAGCATTCAACCGATCAACTTGAGGTTTTTCTAAAATTTCATCTAAAGACAATTCAATTTTCCAAACACAAACTGCCGTTCCGATGAGTAAACTCAAAATATAATGGAACGAAAATTGATTAAGCATTTTAAGATTTAAAAATTAAACTTTTGCTCCAATTAAGTTAATTTTATAAAGAGGGCTTTAAAAGAGTTTGATAGAACGCTTTAAACAAGGTTTGATTGTTTAATGAAGAGAGCAAATGCAAGAATGAGTTGGATTGTGTGTAATAATTGAAAAGTGCAATTGTTTGCCATTAATTATCACACTTTTTAAATAGTTAAATTGTATGATAGTTAGAGATGCATAATAGTTAATAGATCTAAATGAGTTGATGGTTTTGCAAACAGGTTTTGGAATAAAATCAGGTGAAGGAGTTGCAGCTCCTTCGTCCCATTCACCTTTTAATCTCACTTTAATGAGAGATGGAAAAAAGGAAGAGGAATTGAAAAATCGAGGACACAAATCAAACAATATTTTTATTACAAATGACACAAAGACAAGTCCCTCATTAGTAAACAATGAGTTTCATGTTAACATAAATAAATTGTTTAATGCATTTTATGCAAACTAGATGCATACTAATAATTTATTCAAATAAGAATTAACACTACACATATTTATGTAGTTACCTATAGTTACCATATATGGTACATAATATGCAAAAATGTCTAAATATGATAACATTAATGGATAACATATAGAATATGTATTAAATATTTTTTATTTGTCACTATCATTAAAATTTACATAAATTGTATAAAAATCATATTCAATAAATTAGTATTCTTTTATTTGGTAAAACATTGTGTTAATTAATAACTAATTGTTTTGTTTGTAATTAAAATAATTTTGCATGGATTTTTAACAAATGAATTTCAATTGTAATTAATAAATGCACTTTATAACCTTCACAGTTCGGCAACTACTATTTGGTACACACTACACACCAAGGTAGTACTCAACTATCCATACAATCTAGATTGCATGGGTAGTTGAGTACTAACTTGGTGTGTATTGTGTATCAAATAGTAGTTGCCTCACAGTTCACATTATTTCTAATTATGTTGTTTTAAATTTAAATTTATTAAAGTAATTATAATGATTGTATTAATCGACTTCCGTGTTTATTGATTATTTTGATCGATTTTGTTTTGATTTATTTATTTAGATTTTTTAGTTTGTTTTTTCACTCCTGTAATGACAGTGCTAGAAGGAATGTTTGAAATTTCTTTACATCTCAAATGTGACACACGGAATAAAATGTAATTTGATGTATGGGTTATGAGACAAATGACGCAAAAGTATTTTGAAATGATGAAACTGTTGATGAATCCATAAGTTGAAGCGATCCCAGCAATTGAAGCCAACAAAAATTGAATTTTACCAAATAAGGGAATTGAGTATAAATCTAAAAAATAATAAAAGCATTTTTTAACCTTAATTTTATTATACGATATTATTATTATATTATATTTTAATATATTACATATGCATGTATCATATTATTTATGTAAAATTAAGAAAATATTTATGAGAAATTAATATTTGGATCTTACTGCATAAAATAATTGCTGGGTATAATAAAAGACCATAAACTCCATTAGGCTGCGAAACTATTGAGTCTTTTCCAAATAATTTTTCCGTAATTCCAAATCCAACATTAAAACTAAAAAATAATTATATATTAAATAGCTATTAATTAATCTGTATATTTAGAAATTGATTAAAATTATTTAATAATGAAAACGGCTAAATTAATTAAAGTTTGTTTTTAATTAATTAAATGACTTACTCTGAAACAAACATTCCAGAACAAGACATAGTTTCCGAAAAGTCACACATTGCCTTGTAATTTGGATCTTTCAATTTGGCGTTTCTTCCATAGATCGTGTAGATAGAAATCCCAAGTAGAAATACTGACAAAATAACACTTAAAGTCGAGTAAAATTTCATAATTAGCTTTTGATTATTTTCTAAACTCAAAAAATCCTTAATTTGTAAAAATGTGTAAAATGGAAAATGATAAATTAAAATTGTATTCCTTCCACGTTGCTCCCTCGTTGACCTTGAAGGGCGAGAGTTGAAATTTTTAGGGGACGACCACTCAGTTTTTTATCAAATTACTTTCAATGTATGATATATGTAGATTCCTTCATTACGTCCTTACAAATTACATACAGAATACATAATGTGTAACTGTATGTAAACTCTACGATACATATGTATTAAATATGTATACTAGATATATGTATGGTATTGGTATATACAATACACATACCTATTGCATATTACGTGTACAGGTATGCACATGGTAAATGTACCAATTACTCATCAAATGTAATATAAGAATTATTTACAATCTCAAATCACGGGTGTTTTGTATTCATACAAATACAAATTGCCCGTATGGCAAAATACATTAAAGAGAGTAAACGGGTGTGTAAATAATTTATGGTTTTTATGAAGCATTTAAAAAATTTTAACGTTCACTTTTTGACTCACAATCAACTTTAAATGTTGTTTTTTGATGGATAAACAACCTAATGACATAATTGTATCTGTATTCTTAATTTTTTCTCACACTTAATTATTTTATATACACAAATAATTGGCCCCTCTCAGTCTCAGTTTATATTTAAATTTTTGTAATTACTTTCCAATTTGTTACATGTAAATATTGCAGAAATAACCCGATGGTAAGGGTTGGGTTCGTGCAAGCAATCAATTAGCAAAGTAATTTTTCGTTTTTATACTTTCAAGGGAATATCACGAAATGCATCATAGTTTTTATCATTAAACGCTTAAATCATGATGCAGATGAGTATTTTGGTACGTATGAGTATGACGTTTTACATTCAGATCTCTGGTAAATGTATCTATTATGCAATAGGTAATAATAAATCAAGTGTTTAGGATAGGGGCGAAGAATCTTCATACATGCCAAATTGCCAATACATTTTCTATCCAAGTTTCCAAAGTTAAAAAGTAACCTTGCTTGCCTGCACGTACAAAGATCCAAAGACGTTCAAGACAAGACCAGTTTCTTAACGAATCTAATCAAAATGAAGAAGAAGACCGAAACAAAGTATATTATTTAAATGGAGTGTACATAGAGCATAGGATCTAATTGTAAGTGGTTCTCGACTTTTACCTGAATCACAAATAATTGACCCGGACATACTTTTATCATTATCCCGTTCATTCCACAAAGTGAATTGAAGACTTCAATTTGAAGCGTAGAATTTCAGAGAATACATTAATAATGCATTTTTTTTATTAAATCGATTCATAATTCATCTTAAGTCAAACTTGTCATCATTGGCAATATAAATGAATAAAAACGATCAATTTAACTTCTTCAGTGCACGAATGAAGTTTTAATAAGTTCTAACTACAATGAAAAGTTTAACATTTAGGATTTTGGGTTTTAAAAGTTTAATTTTAAAAGTTTTGTTTTTGTTTCTATTTATTAAAAAATGTGATAGTGAAAAAGGTAAAAAATAAATTTTTATAGTAAAATCTTAGGGTCAAAGTGGAGATAATGGGTCAATGTCCAGATAATGGGGTAAAAACGGGCAACATTGCCCGTTTTGTGGCAGTGACCAAATCTTAGTTTAATTGAAGTTAACTCTAATTACAATTAAATATTTAAATATTTTTACTTTAACTTTAATGTACAGTAATATACATAAATAATTTCAGATTTTGATTTATAATATTTTCAGGATGTGGAGTAATAAATGCTGGTGCAAATATTAAAGAAAGACTTCCATGGTCAGTTGAGATTTATTCAAGACAAGAAGAAAATGTTGAATTTAAATATTTAGTCAGCGGAACAATTTTGAGCCCTACGTTGATTCTTACCTTACTCGGAGGTTCTTTGTCTCATCCCAAATATTACCTTCCCAAATCTTCAAATGTCTTTGTTGTAGCAGGAACTGAATCATCAAATATAAGAGATAATTTTTCACAAAATGTTCAAGTAAGGATTAATAAAAACATTCTTATTACATAAATATTTTTTATTATGGTGGTTATACATGGTATCCATTAGAATGAAACTAAATAGTAGATTTAAAATTAAAATAATTTAATGTTTAATTATTTTATTAGGTGGCGTCAATTTTTCCTTATTTTAACAATTCCGAAACTTTTGGTTATTTTTTTCTATTAATTCGTTTGCAAACACCATTGAAGTTTTCATCACAAGTTGGGTCAATTTGTGTGAGTCAAGATCAAGATATTCTCGATCAGACAATTTCTGCTCGACCGTTTTTTGAACTCGGGGGATTTTCCTTTAATCCGGTAGAAAATGAACGGTTCTTGAAATCAATTACTTTTGTTAAGTTAAACCAAAATGAATGCAGATCTTTTTATTTGCTAAATTATAAAAAGAAGCTTCATTGCAAAGAATTAATTTGTGGGAAATTCATACATGGTTTGTTATTATTAAAGCTACTTAATTATTAATTATGACTATTATCAAAATTATTATTACTAATTAAACTTATATTAATTTTTTTACCTACTTTTAAAATTTTTGTTTAATTTTTTTACTTTAAAATTTTATTTACTAAGATTTTGAAGACAATCGATGTATTTTGCACGGAAACGCTTTGACATATCGTTCCAATTCCAAATGGTACATTGGCGGAGTTAATGCAGTTGTTGGGAAAAGGAAATTCGGCTGTCATTCAAAAACTATTTATTTCGCTGCACTTTTAACGAATGTTATTGAATGGATCAACACGAATTTAAAGTAGAAAAAAATATAAAAACCAATAAAAATATTTAAATAATTTACATTATATATTTCAAATTCAAATTTAATTGAGTTATCTTTACCAAGTCAAAGCGAAAGAAAAGAAATCTAAAATGATTTTAGTAAAATAATAATAAAATAAATATTTAATGTTCAACTTTAAGGTGCAATAATGACGAATTTAGCTGTTCGAGTGGAAAATGCATCAAAATGAAATCTGTTTGTAATTCAATCGTTGATTGCTCGGATGGTTCTGATGAAGAAGAATCATTTTGCGGTTCAATTAATTTCTGTGCTAAAGAAAATAACAATTCTCATTCTTGTCATTACGAGGGGAAATGCATCAATAAGGATCAAGTTTGTGATGGGAATTTTGATTGTCCAAACGGAAGTGATGAATTGAACCAAAATTGCTTAAATTCGCTCAAAAATTCGCGAATATCAAAAAAGAAACAACCAAAATCTTGTCTTAGACTTCAAGTCTCTGAGGTTTAAATGTTTACAAATTTTCAATTAAAGAAAACTTTTATATTTTAATAAAAAATTGATAATAATATGATGATAATATTAATAACTATTAAAATGGCATTTAAAAAAACAATTTTGTGAAATTTTTAATTAAAGAATGTTTTATTTAGATAATTAATAAATAGAATATTTAACTAATCAATATTTTATTTATTTAATTAATTTTTAGGGTGTTTTGGCATATTGTGTAAATGATCAAAATGAAGAAATTATGTGCAATTCTGCCACAGTTGGAGCAAAAGCGACGCTTTCCTGTGCACATCAATACAAACCGACAAATGAACGTTTACCCAAAATTGAAATGCGCTGTGAAGAAAATCAAAAATGGAGTCCTTACAATAAAATATTTTCATGTGAACCAGGTTCGCTTCATATTTATTTTAATAATACAATAACAACAGATATAATTACGAGTACTTTAATATAAAAGTAATTATATTTAATTAATTATGTAATTAGGTATATTTTTTATCTATAGATTGTGGAATTATCTCATCAATCCAATCATATTTAACTGGAGGATTCCCCAAAACAAGTGAAATTTCATTTCCGTGGTTCGCTGCCATTTTTAAAAATGGAAAATTCATCTGCGGGGGAAGTTTAATTGAATCAAAATGGATTCTAACGGCGGCTCATTGTGTTACCGATTCAAATGGATTGAAATTGGATTCTTCCCAACTCAAAATTGCCCTTGACCCGAAATCAAGCAAATTAGAAGAAATTCGAAAAGATAAATTTGCACAAATTATACAAGTAATTCTAAGTTTTTAATGCTAATAATTAAGTCTTGAAATCTTTCAATTGTATAATTGTTAATTGTTAAAACTTTTTTTGCAGGTTGAAGACATTTGGGTTCCATTTTCTTATAATTCTCAAATATTGCAATCAGACATTGCTTTGGTCAAATTAAAAAGTCCAGTTATTTACGGAGAAACCATTCGACCTGTTTGCTATCTCCTTCCTTCATTTACATCTATTCCTTCTCCGAATTCAATCGGAAAAGTAAGACACTTACTTAATGTCTATATATTTTGAATAACATATCGCTTAAAAAACGTACATTTTTATTATGTATATACGGATTAAATATATCTAATGTATTTAAAATAAATGTCATTTAATAGTTAACTTATTTATTTATTTTAGGTAGCTGGTTTTGGATATGATAACACCCAAGAAATTTCTGAAACCTTAAAATATGTCAATTTCCCTGTAGTCACAACCTCAACTTGTTTGAAATCTAAAAAGGAAGAAAAGTTTCTTCCAGTGCTTTCATTTTGTGCTGGATATGTCAATGGTTAAATACCAATATGATAATAATTATAATATAAATTATGTACAACTATTTTTTTAATTTTTTGACTAAAGGTACAGCTGTTTGTAAAGGAGATTCAGGTGGTGGACTTGTGTTCACACAAGAATTTGATGAAAATGAACGATACATTTTAAAGGTAATTTATTTTTTATTGCATTTTTTTATTACAAAATGTAATTAATATTAAAAATAATGTTACATTCGTAACATTGTTTATAATATACTAAAATATAATATGTAAAATATGTTATATTTTATCTCTCATTTTATAATTATAATTAAAAGTGAACCTTGAATTTAATGATCAATTTTGCAGGGTATTGTTAGTCATGGTGAAATCGGAAGTAGTCGTTTATGTGACAAAGACGGCTATGCTGTTTTCACACACGTGGATTCATTCGCTAATTGGATACTCGAAATATTAGAAGCAAATTCTTAAAGGTTATTTTCTATACAAACTTTGATTCAACAGTTACAATAAATAAATAATGTTTTATTTATTATTTACCAACACCATTACTTGACTTAGCTATACTGAATTTATAAAGACCTTTAATTACCATTAATACAGTATTATTCTAAATATGTATAGTAATATTATTAAACTTTTACATTTAATATTAATTGTACTCTCTATTTATTAATATGATAAGTTAAATATTTTAAGGTTTATATTATATAAAAAACCTCAGTCATAAAAATATATGAATTGTTTATTGCTAATGTTGTAATACCTGAAGTAAATAAAGAATGTATTCGTATGTATGCAATTTTTATACCTTTGTAAAATTAAATGCAATGTCTTTTAATTTCAATGTGAAGAACGATCAAAGTGACATTTGGGAACAATAACAATGTATACAATTATGTAGGCGTTGAAACCAACAATATGCTATTCGTATTTTTCTATCTCTTGTTAATGTTATTAAGTCTTGTTTACGTAAGAAGCGGAAAGTGAAACGCTCGTTTTCAAGTGATGATAAGGAAGCGACGAATTAAATCTGCAATCACCTCACAAATTCACAACCAGAAATTTTGCCCTATATCAATCCCTCAGTCGGAAAGAAATAACTTGACAAAACTCATTTCGTTCCTTCAAGCCAAAAAAAAATAATTTTTTTAAAAAAAATTAATTTTTTGTTAAAAACTTATAGATTATTTATTGGTCTTGTATTGAAAAAATCTAAAAAGTTTTGTTTATGAATAGGAAGTTTAAAAATATTTAATTAATTGCTTTCATTTCATAAATTAATCACCTTAAACGTCAATTTAAACGGAAGCTTATGAACTCTACCAATGTAAGTATTTTTTATTAGCTTAATAATTACATTAAGACTTAAGTAGATTTGTCATTGTTGAATCTATTGTTTTTTTCGCGACATGAAGATGATTTATAACATTGAGATAATGCAATTAAAAAATATTATTGTGAGAAGTTTAATGCACTCACAATGAAATAATATTAAATACTTATATACAAGGTTCTATAAAAACTTTAATTCGCATTATAATTTATAATACGATTGCTTGGTTTGAATGTTCGAATGTTCTAACACGTGCACACATGAAATTTATTTCACCATAAAGTTTTTGCGACTTTTAATCGTGTCTACCCATGTAATGTAAATGGTGTAAATGATCTTTAAAAAATACAAAATTACAATGGATGACTGTGATTGTTCACTGAAGGTTTTTAACTCAGGAAATATTTTTTTTCACATGAACAAAGATTGCACGTGCTGGATAATTTTCTGTTAACGCTATCACACAATAGTCACAATACTCAGATTTACTTTTGTACTTATAATAAATATATAAAAATGTGATAAATACCCATAGGCATATAATAATATGATTTATTTTATATATATATATATATATATATATATAATAAATCATGATTATACATAAATACATAAATACACAATAGAAAAATTTATAAGAATTAAAATCCAATTTTATGCTTTTTACAATTAGTTAAACGTGAAATCAATGCGAAATAACCATTCATTTATTTTTCCTTCCTTACAAATGTCAAACACCCAATTAATTTTTTTGCAAATCTTGAACCTTGCCCTCTGCGCGCCTCTGGACAATTTTTTTGCAAAGAATAAATAGTTGACAAACAAATAAATCTTGCTGGAATAATCCTATAGATTTGCATTATAGATAGCGAATCTTCACAAGTAAATTAATAACAGAGTGGCAGAGAGTAATTGAGGTTTAATGATTACAATTGTTTTAAAAATTGTTTCAATAAATCGAAAGTTTCCTCGAGTTGGCAAAAATCTTCAAAGCAGTTTGGCCTTCATTAATTCATTGTCATTAAAAACATTATACATTTAACATAACTTTAATCTTTTAACATTTAAGCTCAAATCAAAACGCAAAGCATTCCTTTTCTCTATGCAGCAATGCATAGAGCTATGCATTACAAGCATTGTGCATGTATCCTTCTATGCAATATACTCGTGCACTTATGAGTAATGAACTTAAAATGGTAAATGATGGTAAAAACTTTATTACTCCTCTTTGTTCAATTGAATCAAAATGATCTATTTTAAATTCAACATAATGTGTCTTAAAGTTAAACTAATAAAATTACAATACCATCATTTAGCATTTAAAGTTAATAATTCAAAAGTGCACAAATATATTGCGTAGAGAGATAATTGCATAAAAACATTATCGCTCCACATATAGCATTTATAACTTACAATTACTGAGGTAAAATTTAAAAGGAACTGTCTTATAAAACCTCTAATTGCATATTATTTATTACTGGTATGTATGTATTTATTGTTAATTGTTACTTGTAAATTAAAATAGAGCAATGTCATTTGACTTTGACTCATCTCATATCCTTTTTAAATAGAACTCTTCTTTTAATAATTAACTTTAAGTTCACTTTTAAACTCTTGTAAGTTGTTATAAGTGAATATGAAGAAATATGACTATTAATGGGACAATAATGTTTTAAGCAAATTAGTGAAATTAAGCATGGCGTAATCAATATAAACGTCTTAATGACACACCTTCCGAAAATAATAGGTTTTATATTCACTGTATTTAGGTACTTGACATTGGTTTCATTTTTTTATGACTTTGAAGATGAATTCTTATTCCACGATTTTAACTATAAAATATACATACCTACTATACGATAAGTACATATAATTATAATAATATATGTATATGTATAGTATATGTAATTTATATCACGTGGGTATTATAATACACATAGGTAGTTATATGATTAACATTATATTTTTGTTATTTTTATTTCTAATGAGCTGAAGGTTGTAATTTGACCATTGCACCTTGTAAAGTCAAAGTTGCGGAATTCTTCCAGACTCGCACACGACTCATCTCAACAACTTTAAAAGTTAAAAAGATTAAATGTTCATGTATGCTAATTCCCTTAATTCACTCATTCACTCATTCACCATCTAAATAAGATTTGAACATTGCGAATTTTTCATACCCACTCAAATTAATTTTTCGCAATTTTGCTTTTTCGCCTCCTTTAATGAATCTTATGAATCCTAACCAATCCAACAAGGAAAGTTAGATAATGGAATTCAGCCGAATTCATACACCAACTGTGTGTATCTGTAGTTGTAGTAGATAGTTATGTAACAGTATACCTTAACTTCTATTTAGTTAATGTATCTAACTAAATAGATTCATACTAGATTCATAGTAGTTTCATGTATCAGTAATTGTAGACAATGAATTGAACGTTAATTCCTTTTACGTCAACTTGTCCAAACTTGTTTAAGCCCACTGTTATGAAGAAATTGAACCTTTCAGATTCCTCCCTTTGGAATTCCCCCAACACTTGGAATCGAAGCTCAATAGTGGAAAGATTAACATAGGCAATTGACACAGGATTTGATAAGTCGAGTTTAATTCAACAAATTCTTGTTAATCTGGTTTTAACAATTTTTTTATTGAATCTTAATTTAAATGCAAAGACATAATACAATCAATATACTATAAATGTATAAATCTTACATATTCGCAAATTCGCATACTATATATTGGATATACAAAATTTGCATTTTGCATTCAAGGAACTCAAATTTTTCCTTAAGATAAGTTTTAATGACGTATGACGACGACGTAACTTAACGTTAAAATTCTTATGAAATTAATATTTACAATTGCGAATATTGTATAATTTTAATGTTTTTTATCCAAGGCAAAAAAGTAAATGCTTTTTACAAGTATTTGTAAATTGTAATATCTTGCACAAAACTTGATGAACTTTTTAAAAATCAAATAAATTGATAGAACTCAAAAAGACAGGTGAGATGATTAAAAAATTGACATTAATGTTTATTTCTTTGTGGAAAATAGAAATGGTTCATTCATTCATTGTTAGTTAGAATGTAAATAATACCTAATATTTTACATGGAAGTTTATGCATCTTTTTTCTTTGATTTTTGCGTGCTATAAATCCATACATATTCATACATAAGATACATATAGGTTTATAAAGAAGTGAAGAAATGATAAAGATCATAACACACCTCACTTTCCGCTCATTAGCATATCGTGAGCACAATTTCATGACCACAATAACAATACTATAAAACACAAACGTAAACTCATATAGTATGTTTACCACTTTATGCATAATATGCATCAAACCCTTTCCTTCCACTCACGTGAATTATATAAGAAATGCATTCCATAAACATGAAAACAAGTGAAAAAACGCTTGTTGAATCTATGATGGGAAATGTATTTTATTGTTTATCTTCAATGCTTGGCTGATAATTTGGCCTATAATTATTTATCAATTATGTATCATACACCTGTAGTGCTAATTTTCCATTTTTAATTATTTATTAACCATTATTTATGCGTTAAATATGCAATCTATGAATTGGAAAAATTTATTTGTTTCTTCACGAATAGTTATATGTAATTAGTAATTGAATATGCATTAAATGAATCGTGCAAATTTGAGGATAATTTCACAAATTCCCATAAAGGCAACTTAAAAATAAATAATCCTAATCGTATAATTCTATTATAAAAATTTTAATATAAAAACTATTGAGATCTTAATATAAAAACTATTGAAATTTTAATATATAAAAAGAGTGTAAGGTATATATACTAAAGACAATTAATATCCTAATGGTACATGTTTTGAGTACGATTTATTTAATGCAGTGACGGGGTGCGCTTGAGTTCAACTCCCATATTGACAATGTACCTGAAGACCTGAGGAGGATAAAAAGAGCTGAAGGAAAATGAAAAGAAATGGTAAGAGCACATTTATCATATGGAATGTGTATGTTGTGAATTGTTATTGATATGAATATATGAGTCATATGAGAGGAGATTTAATTGAGAAGTTTTGTGAGTGGAAATGAAGGGGAAAAGATTGGGAGAATCCTTAAAGTGGCAAGAATTGAAGATTCTCGTTTCAGTCCATCAAGTTCCAGTGACAGTGGAGCATGTTTCTCAACTTCATGAGGATCGGTTTTGGAGAAAACCTGGTGGGATTCTTCATTGCATTTGTGCAGGCCGTGATTCTTTCGTCATACAACTTGGAACAAGTGAGGGATAAAAATTTCAATCAACTTCCACACGAACTCAAATACGACTTTATAATCGGTCAGTATTAATCTCACTTTTTAATTAAGTTTAATTAATTAATTTTTAATTCAATTAATTTTAAATATTTTTGACATAATTATTTTATTAAATTTTTTATACCTTAACATACAGGTAGTGTGTAAGTTTTGTTAAATAATTTATTTATTTTGTTAAACAAGGAAAAGTACAGTTAGATTCGATCTTTTTAATTATAAGTTTAACTTAAAATTAAGTTTATTAAGATAATCTCATGAATTATGTCAAGTTCACTTCCCAAGTCAAACAAGTGAAAATATACATACATTTATGTATATTAGAGCTTCGTCTTATCCTATTCGACATTTTATTGAACTATGATGATGGTTTAATTGTTATTAAATAATTATACAGGTTTTACGCATTAATAAATAATGTCCAACCCCTAAAAGGTCAAACTTTAAATTTTTAACAAAGAGATTTTCTCACGGGTTTATCAATTAATTTCCCTTTTATCTTAATGTTAGTTTGATATATTCAAATATAACATTCTTCTTCTTACTTTGTTTACTTACATGCTTTAACTCGAATTTTGGTTGTAAGATCAAATGTTTGATCAGACTTACATACATACATACTACATACTATATGTTACCCATGTAACATATAGTATGTATAGTATGTATATAGGTAACATATACATAATATGTATATTTATATAGTATTAAAGTTATGCACAAGGAATAATTTATTTTTTGTTAGGAAATAACAATTGAATTACCTACAACTTTTGCCTAAAAACGAAATTGATTTTTTTAAATTCAAATGCAGAATTCAATTTTAATGTTCAATTACCATAAAAGTAAGAAAATTGTTTGCAAAAAATTAAATATGCGATTGTTATATATGAAGAGTACATAGGTATTAAGTATTACAATTAAATAATATAAACATTTTTAAATCTATTAATACAGTGATAATTATGTAGGTAGCTAGTTATGTGCAAAATTCATTCAAAGTAAAAAAAAGTATTTACCATTTGTGATTTGTAATGAATGATACGGAAGTTTGAATGTGGTGAAGCTTAACATTAAGAGAAATTTTATCTCTTTTAATATTCTGCCTATGAATACATGTAAAAAATCGTTTAACCAAGGGTCGAGGGTGTGTTAGAATTATATCATATGTCAAATAGCACAAAACACAATTAAGTTTTTCTCATGAAAAATCTGAGTTTTTTGTCACATTATTTGAAAAAATTAACTAATAGTTTTACGTTTTACATAATATTTAAATGTGCGATGACTCGGATTTATTCAAATTCTATAATTCATATATCTTTAAAAAACATGTTTGTAAAATCTGTATATACCTGTTTAATATACCATAATTGTAGATCTGTGTATTTTATACATTGTATTAGATATATTCTGTATATATTATACATACAAGTTTATTGGATAATAGTTGGTGGAGGAACAACGGGGTGTGTTTTGGCCAGTCGACTGTCCGATGATTTCACGGTCCTTTTAATTGAAGCTGGTGGAACTCCGCATCTTTTTACAAGAGTTCCGAAAATTTATTTTGAACTCTTCGATGACCCCACGGTGGATTGGAAATATGAAATGGTCCCACAAACACATTCTTCTTTTGGAATGAATAATAATGCAAGTTTAAAACAACAATTTTTAAATCATTTTTTTCGATTTTTACAAATTACGATTAAATAAATAATTAATTTACGATCAATTAAATAATTACTTACAATCAAATAAACGATTAACTTAAGATTACTTAAATAATTAACTAATTTCTGCTAATAAAGTATTAAAATTTTAGATTACTAAATGGCCAATGGGTAAAGGATTGGGAGGGTCAAGTATTATCAATGGGATGATTTACATACGAGGAAACGTTCAAGGATTTGACAAATATGCGGAATATACCGGAGATCCAATTTGGACACTTGACAATGTTCTTAAATACTACAAGGTTCTAGAAGACTACAAAGGATATTTTGATGATGGTAAATCCACGGGTTAATTAAAAAACTAACATTAAGTAATTTCTTAATTGATGTCTGATTTGTCTATTCAGGGAATCATGGCCATGGGGGAGGATTGAGCTTGGAAAAAACTCCCCTGGTTCCATTTGTTTCAAATTTAATGGAAGCAGGAATTGAATTGGGTTATAATGTGAGAGATCCGAATACTTATGGACCATTAACAGAGGGTAAGAAAAACAAAAAATATAATTTTACGTTTTTATATTTAATTATTAATTACATAGTTTAAAAATGTATTTTAACACATTTTGCGATTTTTGCAATTTTAATTTCTACAGGTTTTTCTCCAACTGACTTTTACGTGAAAAACGGGCGTAGATGGAATGCCTACGACGGGTTTTTACGTCCAGCTATGGAAAAAAATAAGCGTAACTTGAAAGTACTGAGATTTTCCTATGTCTACAAAGTGTTGCTGGACGAGTCGAACCGAGCTTATGGAGTTGAATTCATTCGGCATGGGAAAAGACACCGAGCTTTGGCAAAGAAAGAAGTCATTTTAAGTGCTGGGTCAATTCAATCTGCAAAGATTTTAATGCTTTCAGGAATTGGACCAAAACAACATTTATTACAAGTTGGGGTGAGAAAAAAATGATTTGCAAAAAAATTTACAATAAACTCTTAAATGTTAAATTAATTGCTTTTAACTTTTTATTACTTTACTTTACTTTAACAAAATTAATAATTTTCTTTTACCAACTTGTATTAATTATTTAAAGTTAAATTGTTTATATCTGTAACTATTTAAATTAAAGAAAATTAATTTTTGCCTATAAAAGGCTATTTGTAATTAATTTATTCAAGTTTGCGAAATTGGTAATAAAAATATTTTTTCAAGGTTCAACCACGCATCGATTTGCCAGTCGGTGAAATCTTGCAAGACAAATATGGAGCGCTTCTTGGTCCATTCACTGTAAATGATGGGGCTTCGTATAGGACGGATCGGGATTTGACTAAGCAATCTTTCCTTCAATGGTTCACATACGGGGGAGGAACTTTATCAACTCCCCAAGTAGAAGCAACATTCACCGTCACGTCTGACTATGCAAAAGCTAACGGCCGCCTTAACGAACTTGACATTCATTCGTACATCATTGCCAATTCGATTTGCAATGTGGAGGAGAAAATGTTTGGCCATAATTTTAATTTAAGACCCCAAGGGGTGGAATATTTAAGAAAAGCTCGAGGGCGAGATTCTTTTTTGCAATTTGTAACAATTTCCAAGCCGTTTGGGACTGGGACTTTAAAACTCAAAAGTGCTGATCCATTTGATGATGTTTTGATTGATCCGAGATATCTTCAAGATCCAAGAGATATGGCCATTCTAATTGAAGGTCAATTTAATAATTAATTAAAATTAAAATTATCACAATTAAAATTAATTAGATTAGAATTTAAATTATTAAAATTAATATTTAATGTATTAAATATAAAATATTGTAAATTTTTTTTTAAATTTTCAGCATTAAGATTCTCAACAAAAGTTGTAGAAGAAACAAAGAGTTTTAAGAAAATCAACGGCCGTTTAATTCCTACACATTTTCCCGGTTGCGAAAGGTTTAAGTTTAAAAGCGATGGTTATTGGGAATGTCTCGGAAGGCACACGACCCTTACGGCTTTTAAATACTCATCAACAGCACCAATGGGAAATTCTACGGATCCTTTCGCTGTTGTGGATTCAAGACTCAGGTATTAAATTTTATAGAATTTTTATATTAGTATATATATATAGGTATTTTTATATACAAATACATAGGTAGGTTATATAGGTAAGTTATAAAAATTCTAACCTAATCTTAATGTTTATTGAGCATTAAGGAACGATTAAATTAAATGAATAAAAATCATAATTTTTTAGAGTTTTGAAGAGCAAAGGACTTCGGGTTATTGACAGTTCAGTCCTACAGGAAAGATACGTGTCAATTAATCAAAACACGTGTATGATGATTGGCAGATTGGCAGCTGAGTTTTTAATCGATGAATGGAGTTCAAAATGCCAAAATGATTTACGCGGTTGTTAAACCTTAATTAAGTAAATGGAGAATATTTCTTCGATAACAATTATTGGAGAAATTGTAAGACTAAACACGAAGAGCTCAAAAAGCTCACAACTTTTATACTACCAAACTTTGTGATATCGTCAATCCCTCCCAGTAAACTTACAGTATTCGCATACGTGTAAATAAATACAAGTGAGTAATTTTACAAATTATGCAAAGTATTGATGTACTTAATTAAATAAGTATTATTCATAATATCCAATTGTTGTCATTTTTTGTTTATGAACATTATAATTAACAAATGTTATACTTTTTCACCTTTTTTAATGTTAAATAATAATTAAATAAATATCTGATAATTTGTTATGCATTTTTCTTGCCATAATATAATAAATAAATATTATGTGCCATATATCCATAATCCATACATAGAGTATTGCATATTATGCTTGTATGTATAATGTAGTTTACAAACGACAAAAAAACAAAAGGTTAATAAAATCATTAATTTGTATAGTAGATAGATTCATTTCATTTAGTACATTTTTTTAATTTATTAATAAAACCTACTCTGATTGTAATTGGCAATGATGAATTGCATACATTTTTGATGTTCTTTTGATGTTGATTTTAATATAAGAGTCATTGAAATGGGATTTGGGAAATTGATTCATATAAATTGAATGAAAATCTGAACCAAAATCAATTTGTGCATAGAACAAATTTTCAAGTTTAATAATCCTTAATGGTTAATGATCAATTCCCACGCCAATCCTGCATGAAATACAATTTAATGCATATTGAACTCAATCGAGTAATTTCCAATTACAATGCAGAAGCATAGAATTTAATAAGCTTTGTCGATATTTCGATATAACCTCAAATTGATTCATTCTCTTCGATGGTTTTCACTCTCAATGTTCTGATTTGCTCCGACGTTATGAATTGCCAAAAAGTTCTTCCTTGTTTAACAGACTTGAATAAAACAAAATCAAGTTGTTTTTGTTCAATTTTTCAATCCCTTAATTTTTCCATTCTCAGTTATTTGGCCTCGGTTTGATTCAGATTGACCATGAAGAGGAAAACAAGAAGAAATGCATTTTTGAACACAAACATTCAATTTCATCTGGAATGAATGGAAATCAATAATAAATTAATATTATTAAATGTTATTTAGTATCAATAAAAGTTTAATATAATAATGTGTAATATGTAAATAAAAATCTTAATTACCTTGCCAGATGAGTTTATAGGTAGAATCAGCATGTATATGCTTTGTAAGAAAAACGTTTTCAAGTAATATTTTAGAAGATATAATGAGCTTAAAATTTGGTTCATCATTCTCATCTAGCAAACAAGAATATGCAGCAACAAATGGTGTGTCAGGTAATTTGGGTGCATTGGTTTTATCTGCACAAATTCTTTCAAGTTCACCCAATGATATTGTGGGAATTCCTAAATGTTTTTGGCCAATGGATGTTAAAAAATTATTTAATTGTTTAATAGGAATTTTCATGTTTTTTCCTCTCAACTGTTCAATAATTTTTCTTTGTTTTGTAACTCCACTTTTATACAAATCTGTAATTGTATTTTAGACATTCACGGGAATTACATTTTTCATTTTCTCATCATGTGTGTGATCTCTGCCAGATTTGAACATAGTAACTTCTTGTGAGTTATTTTTCATAATTAATTTCAATTTGCAATTAGATTTTCGCGAGTACATAGTAATTTGGACAGCCTCAAAAAATCTTTGACCAAAATAAGCTGATTTTCCCATGGATAAAATTCGTCAGTCCATCGAAGATTGGATCCCACGACTCAAGGGAGGCCATTTCAATTAAATTACTACACACTTTAATTACTATATTATAAGGTTTAAGGTTGGTATATTATATTTGAAATAAAACCCTAAACTTTTTTTACAAAACCCATTTAGGAGTCGGAAGTTAAGTTTGTTACTACTATGTACAATAATAATAAAGTATTTTTCCACTTGCTGATTCGTTTCTTCTATGAAAATACCATTGATGAGATTCTGTAACTGTCTTTTTAGCCGCTTCTGCTGTTTCAAATGTGAGTTTCAATCCATTCGTGTTCTATCCGAATTCTTTTTTTATATAAACTCAACAAAACACTTAAACTCTCATCTTCACTATCATTAACACAATCAGCTAATGGTGCTGACATTTTGTTTATATTAATTTTGATTCGTGAGATATTTGATATGTAAGTATTAAGATAGGCTCTATGAATTTAATTGGAAATGGGAATTGGAGTGGTAAAGAATATTGTCGCTTAAATAACTCCCCTTTTTGTTTATTTATAAATTGCTTACATTCACTTACCCATTATAGAAGTTTTATAACATATAAAGGTTTACACATAAGACAAAAATATTACTTGAGTTGGAAGTTTAAGTATTTTTATACATATTTAGCTTTTGCTTGCTGTTTTTATTACCTGTTTAGGTTGGGCAAATAATATTCTACTTGAACTTTTAGTATTTTCATTGGAAATTTCAGAATACTAATTGTAGTCATTAAATATCAGCCTATAATATGTACTCTATAAAACACAAAATATAAATTTAAGTAAAACCTCATTTGACTAATGAGTCATGAATGTCACATTTAACTAAATTTTATTGTATTTATACATTAATTTACTTTTATGCTTTTGTATTTTTATATTTAATATTGTATTTGATCTACACATCCTCTTTACATAAATGATAAAAATAAATTTAATCTTAAGAATTCCCCGAATTCCATTCACTTCTTTTATAATTTATTTTTTATTTCGTTGACGCGCGAAAAATCATATGAATGTTTGATACCAAATTACTTCTTTAAGTAATATATAACATACAGTGAAGTATATTCGGGTAATTTCATACAAATAGCATGAGATGACCTGAGATGGTATGCTCAAATGTAAATTCAGTCAATGAATACAAAAAAATACTTAGAATTAATAATTGACGTACATCTAATCAATGAACTCATGCAGTATATTTTTCACAAAAAATTAATTAATTCATTTTTGCCCACAAAAAATGAAGATTATAATTGATAAGATAGACGAACTGAAATACACATCAAGAAATGAACTCAAATACCTTCAACGAATACGTCATTAAATAATTTCTTAACGTATATATAAAGGGTGAAATGTTTGAAGTTGCCTCATAAAAGTGTTTGACCATTTGAAATAATTGACGAAAAAATTATTAAAAAGTCGAATTAATCAAATTGACTTTTATACGATTGCCTAAATATTATTTTCATTATATATTATCATTGTCAATTTTCACATTAATAAGAGTATATAACATATTTTTACAAATTACAATTTTGTCAATCCAATTGATTAACAATGAAAATTATACTTGCATTAGTATTTACTTTTGCAATTTTAACAAAGGCGTCTTCAATCCCATTATTTCAAAAATTTAATGATTTAAATCTACAGATCGAATCGGGTAAGTTGATAGATATTTTATGTAAACGAGTTGTTTAATTATTTAAATTTTCTTTACATTTATTTGGATAATTAGTTTATTTTAAAATGTTTCTTTAGCAGATGCTGCAAAGGAATCGAAAACAGTCGATGGAAACTTTCGAGCAAAAAGGACAATTGATTTCGACATTTTCAGATTCCTGAAAAAATTGTATCGAGAAAATCAACGTTACAACCAATGGAATCAAAATAATGGATTTGGAAATTTTGGTTGGAATAATCGAAGAAATCCAACATATGGAACATTTGGTTCTTCAGATTTTGCTGCTTCACAAGCTGCTTCACAAGCTGCTTTACAAGCTTCACAAGATGCTTCACAAGCTGCTTTACAAGCTTCACAAGATGCTTCACAAGCTGCTTCACAAGCTGCACAAAGTGCTCATTATAGGTCACTATATCATGTATATATGAGTAGCAATCCAGCACTTGCTAGTTCCTACCTAGCCATGGCGGGATAAAAAATATTTTCTTTTTAAAAATAATTTAATATTTATTAATATAAATATTAACATTAATTAAATGGATTAAAGTAAAATAAATTAAAGTAAATTCAAAATTTTGTCTTATTTCAATGGTGAACTACTAATGTATTTTATACCAATTCCTTGAATATGAATAATTATAAACTGTAATTAATAAATTCAATTCGTCATATGAAATTTTGCGTTAATTTTTTATCATTTTTTATGCTTTTGTTCAATATTCAAGTTAAATAATTGAATGCATTTTTTAAAAAAACTGATAATTTTATAGTCGATATTTAATTGATATTTAATTAATAGATTAATTAATGATTCCAATTAAAATATTTAAATAACATAAGTCGGGGTGTAGATAATGGACCAGGTATATTCGGGGTATATTGGGTACATGCACCCACAGGGCGGGTACATTTTAGGGTACAAAATGGTACAAAATGAATAATACTTAAAGACTAAATAGTGTTTTATTAAGTTAATAATTTTATCGCATTTAGCAATTTTGCATTTTAAAAATATTCCATTCTCCGTTTTAGCATTTCTCATTTACAGCTATGCCTTCAATCGCAGTATTTTGGCTTTATAAAAATTGCACAATGGAGAATACTGATGGAAAGACGGCCATAAAATAATTCTGAAATGTCTCTATTTATTTCATCTTTCTTTCACTGAAACTATCCTCATGCAACCCTGCGAATTGTCAATTTACTAAATTTTTCTCTTAAATTATATTCTAAAATTGATAATAGTTATTTTTGATTCTGTGCACAATGGTATACTACATAATATGTTTCAATTTTCAATGGGAAGAAAAGTGTTTGTGCATTTTTAATGTGTATGATGTAAGTGTCGGGTCTGGAGCATGTTGGGTTGTCTGGAATTGGTCTTGTCGGGTGTTGGGTATGTTGAAGACACCAAATAGTCATATGTTAATATTGTAGATTAATCCCATTTAATGCATTTTTATCAATAAAACCTAACCTAACTATAACTTTGATTCCAATTGACAAAAGTGAATTGTTATAATTTTTGATGTTTTCTTCATATTGATTTTAATACAAGAGTCATTGACATTGCATTAAGAAATTGATTCCAATAAATTAAAGGAAGAACTTAACCAAAACCAATTTATGCATAGAAGTCATAGCATAAATTACCAAGTTTAATAATTCTTAACGGTCAAGGAATTCATTCCCACGCCAATGTTCTTAAAATCATTTGCCATCAATCCTGCATGAAATACAATTGAATGTATGTTGAGCTCAATCGAATAATTTCCAATTACAATGCAGAAACCTACAATTTAATAAGCTTTGTCGATATAAGCTCAAATTGATTCATTCCCTTAGATGATTTTCACTCTCAATGTTCTGATTTGCTCCGACATTATGAATTCTCAAAAAGTTCTTCCTTATTTAACAGACGAGAAGAAAACAAATTCAAGTTGTTTTTGTTCTTTGTTCAATCCTTTACTTTTCCTTTCTCAGATATTCGGCCTCAGTCCGATTCAGATTGACCATGAAGAGGAAAATGAGAATAAATGCATTTTTGAACACAAACATTCCATTTTTTCAATTTCATCTTTCATGAATGGAATTCTCCTTCTTCATTATTTATTCTTCACTTACTGGACGTATAAAAATATTGGGAAACATTTGGGAATGTTTGTTCAAGGAACGGATTACTATGCTTTTGGATTTCAAGTAATTATTTTATTGAAAAATATTTTAAAATGAATTAATATCCATATAAAATTTATATTAATTATTTAATAATTTAAACTACTCAATTAAGATATTTAGAATTGAATTGTAGAATTGTGAAAATTGTGTGATAATTTAATTATTTTTTTATACACAGGTAATGCTATATTACGTTGAAGGACTCGCAATATTTATCCTCATCAGAATTAAAGGATCATATTTATCCCAACTTTTTAATCTCCTGACCTCCATTTACGATCTTTACACCGACAAAGAAAATCCTCATTGGAAAAGATTGAAACGAATTTCGGTCTTAATGACAATTTACATAATTTTGTCCACACTTGGATTCACGGGTTATTTCATCAACATCCTCGTCCTCCCGTGTTTTGACAACAAAGGGTCAAAGGGCTTCACTTCCTACTGTGGATACAATCTCTTATACTTTTTTGAAAAAACAACCCAATCTTTTATTCATTTCTTTTACCAAACCTTGGGATGTTTTTTTGCACTAATTGCACTCTCGATGAAATTTCTCCATTCGGAATTAAGCGAAGGTTTGAAGAAAGTTTTGATTGGGAAAGAACCGCCGAGTGGAAATCTCATTGAAAAATTTCGAATTTTGCATTTGAAACTGAAAGAAGCTTTGCGTCTGATGGACAAATTTTTTGGATTGCCAATTCTTGTGGTTTCATGTTCGGGGTTGCTGACAATTACTTGTGGAATTTACATGTTTATTTTGAAAGAGGGATTCAAATCCAATCCGGATGCTTTTTATGATGTTAATTATTTATTTTACAATTGGGTCTTTAGATTTATATTTGCTACTGTTATTTTGATGGTTATTCTTTCTGCAGGAGAATCTTTGATTGAATCTGTAAGATCAATTTTAACACATTCAATGAACTAATTATTTACTAATTCATTTAATAAGAATATTACATCTTGTTTTTATTAACAAATTAAATTTAAAACGATTTTTTTTCATAGCGAAAAGAAATCGGAAGAAAATTAATGGAAGTTCCACAATCTCACATGAATTTCGAGACAAAATTTCAGGTAAAAATTCATTATTGGGGCAATGATGCACTTTATAGTAGTGACTTCTTGGAATAAGCTTATGAACTAAATTGTTCTCCATTTTAACCCATAGGGGAGTTAATGAGGTTAGCCTTAATGCCCCAAATGCTTTTAATTTTCCTTTATAAATAATAAATACTACCAGCCGTCAGAGGAGAAAAGATTATTGGTTTGGCTCTTTACCTTGCTTTATTTTCCATTTAATATCAATACTTTTCCATTAGGTATATAAATTTATACTTATATTATTATAGCGACCGAAAATGAAAAGGGAAGGTAAGACCCAAACCATCCTTTCTCCTCTGAGGGCAAGTGGTATATAATAATTATAAAACTGCGTGGTGATTACCATCTATTCAATAATTACCAATAATTTTAATTATTTTATTAAACGGTTTAAACTAATAAAATCATTGAAATATTGAAATAAATTGATACTAATATTTTTATTTTATTGTTTAACTCCCACAGTTGTTCCTCATGAGCGAAGAATGCAAACAAGAAATTGGGATAAGTGGCGGAGGAATTTCCAAAGTTGGACTTAGATTCCTTGCAAGCGCCGCAACTAATGGAATTACTTATCTTCTCGTCCTTTTGCAATTTAGACTTGCTTACAGCCCGCTATCAAATAATTCATCTTCAAAGGAAAAGTTGGATATTCCAAATTGAATCAAATGAAAATTCATGTTTTTACACGTTTATATTTAATTATTTATTACAATATTTAAATGTACCATACTATTAATTTAATAATCTTAATAGTAAATATTGTAAAATTAAAATACAGTTTAGTTAATTCTACAAATCTTTCCAATCACTCAATACAAATAAAGTAGAAGTCCAAAGTAATAAACATCTATCTAATTCATTTTGATCAATCCAAGTCATCGTGTCCGCTTCTGTATGATGATGCCATAAATAAGTTCCATCATCTCCGTCCAACCCAATTGATTCAACGCCTTCAGAAATGAAGTTATTCAAATCGCTAAAGAAATTGTCAGTTTCATAAAGCAAACCCTCACTTCCAATTTCGCCCAAATATTTAATAATTTGATGCAAAATGCAACCAGTTTTAAATTCTCCTTTAAATGCCAATCCTGTAGAAAGATGACAACCAAAATCCGCCTCCATTGCATATTTAATTCCTATCTCTTTCCCGTTATTTTTCCAATCCTGGACGTATTTTCTCGATCCGATTAAATCGTATTCTTCCCCTGTCCAAAACGCCATTAAAATTGGATTGTTCGGAATAAAATTCATTTTCTTCATTAAAACCAAAGCATTAATATTCATAAAAATGGAAAATCCTGCGTCTTGGGCTCCTTGGCCAACATCCCAACTGTCTGTGTGCGATGCCAAAACTACGATGTCATCGGTTTGGTTCGACCCTGGAAAATCAAGGAATAAATTTCTTGATACTGATTTCACATCAGTAAACTCGGATTGGAGATTCATGTGGATTTGAATCAAATCTGAACGTTTATAGATTCTTTCGAGAAGATCCGCGTCTTCGATTGTTATATAAGCTACGGGGATTTGTGCGACGTTTGGTTTATAATAAACTGAAGCTCGTCTGGTGTGGACGCTGTGAAGGGAAAAATCAGTCGCGGATCGGTAAATGACAGCCAGAGCTCCATTGGATGCGATTTCAGTGTAAGCAGTTTGAGTTCCGTCTAATTTATGTTCCATATTTTGATTCATTACAACGATTTTATTTCGAACTTTTCCTTCCAAAGCTCCTTGGACTGCTAGTTCAAATGAAGTGAATAAAATTACTTCTGCTGTAATTCCTTCTGGTGGAGTTGGAACGGAATCGCCTAATGACATAATTCTGATTTCTTTGTTTCTAGGCGACAATAAACGAGCTTCTTCTTTGCCTCTAAATTAATAGTAATTTTTAGATTTAATTAATAATTATAATTAATAAATACATCCGTAAAAGGCTCCAAAGTTGCCAATACATTTAAAAAATCGGACAATGCTTTAGATTATATGTAGCTTGATTTAGTGTTATAATTTGCTCTGGTAAAGAACAACAAATTTGGATCCTTTTTACGGTTACGCTGTACATCATATATAAAATAGTAATTTTTAATTATTAAGGAAATTTAATTTAATTAATTTAATTTGTGACCTTTTCCAGGCTGGTACTAAAACATTATCTGAATAAACTCGTCCTAAATTATTTTCAATTAGTAGTTCTTCTAAATAATCTAACGAGTTTTCAAGAATTTCTGAGCCAGCTAAACGATGATCAAATAAATCCACGAATTTTTCCAACTCGTTATAAGTTTTGTGTTTAAATTCTCCATTGATGAGTGAGATCAAATTGTAAATTATTGGTTTATATTTTTCAAATTCTTGGTCCAAATTACAATTTGTTGGATCAAATACACTTGATTTTAATTCAGGATCATTTGATAAACTTTTAAAATCTTTATTGATATTTTTTTTCAATGAGTGAGATATTGACTGATTAATTAGAATTAAAAATATGAAAATATTTACAAAATAAAAATTTCTATGATTTAACTCCATTTTATAGAAACTTAATGTATTTTAAACTTAATGCATATTTCCGAATAAAATTCAATTCAATTCATATAAAAGACAATTATACTTTTAAGTATACCTCAATCAGCGAATTTCGTAACAAAGTATTTATTGTCATATTGTCCATCCTACATGCCAATCAATTGATTTACAATTTTAGAGTGGTTTTATTACAAGTATGAATTTAATCTAATCTAACAACTAAATTGACATAACTATATGCTTTAACATTTGAAATAATTCATATGGTTAAAGAATTAAAATTAACCAAATTGAATATTTAAGAGAAGTTGAGTCTTTAATCATTAATACTTTAATTTTATTATTCGTTTTATCTTTTATACATAACATAATTAGTAACATCTTTATTTTACTGCGAAATACTGTACTTATATTTTTAATACAAATACATAAATCTGTATTACATATTATTGTATTATAATAATGTGAATTGTTTAATGATTAATTATTAATTTGATACAAATTTTCAATGAATTTAAGATTCCGTTAAAATTTGATTTCTCTCTTTAAAAATGACATAATAATCTTTGGCTTTCAAAAGAATGCTAAGTTTCGATCTTGGCTCAAGTCCAGGGTTGGGAACAGTTTTATCAAGTTCGACCGTCAACTGCTGAAGAATTCCAGTAATGAAGAGGAAAAGTTTATCTCGGGCCAATCCTTCACCCAAACACTGACGTTTACCTTAATTAAATTAAAGGTCGATTTAACCAATCAATTGCTTAATTATTAAAAAAATTATTTATTAGTAATAATTAGCCAATTTGAATTAAAAATTTACCCATAGAGAATGAAATCAGATTTTCACTCTTTTTGTAAATTCCCTCATCGTTGATAAATCTCTGTGGTCTGAAATTGTTTGGATCTCCCCAAATCTTCTCATCATAGTGAACTTGCCAAATTGCTGGAACAACCAAAGTTTGTTTTGGTAATGTAAAACCACCAAAGTTCACGTCTTCCCGCGTTTCATGAAAAATCCCCAAAGGTGTTATCGAACTCATTCGAAGAGTTTCGTCAATGAAGGCATTCAGAAAATGCATTCTAAGTAAATTAATTAAGTTTTAAATTAAGTTTTAAATTCATAACAGTTAAATGCCTTATGTTATCTAAACTAATATTTAGGGATGCCGCATGCACTCGTTTATGCACTCAAAACTATGCACTCGAGTACATGAGTGCATAAACGCTATGCACTCGCGAAACGGCATCTCTACTAATATTCGACAAGGATATTAAGAATAATTAATTAATTAATTATTTTTATTTTAATTATCTTAAATTATTTATTAATTTTAATTTACTTTGGTCTATCAGATAAAGAAGGAAGTCGATCGGTTCCAATGACCATGTCAATTTCTTCGTGAATTTGCTTCTGAATTTCTGGGAAAGTTGTTAAGTAAAGAAAAGCCCAAGTGAGAGTTGAACTCGTCGTGTCGGCTCCGGCAGCAAAGAAATCAAGCAAAACAATTAAGAGAGATTTATCTGAAAATAATTATTTAAATTAAATATAACAAATTAACCTGTTATTCTAATTTACCGGTTAACTAACCAGTTAACTAACCCGTTAACTAACCGGTAAACTAACCATAAAGAAAAGTTTATTTAATTAATTAAAAAAATCATATTTATTCAATTTATTAATTATTTTCAACTTACTGCCATTATCTTTATAAAATCCTGAATTTTCATCCGTGGTTTCATTAATTTCTTTAAGATAAACGTCAATAAAATCTCTCATATGACTGTCGTTGTAAGTTTTTTTATGAGCGTCGACGTATCCTTGAAAAAAGTTCATTGCTGGTATGAGTCCCTCAAAGAATTTATTCCAACCAGAAAGTCCTGGCATTAATTTGGTGAACCAAGGCATGAAAAAGATAGGACCAGAAAGTTCAACTTCGTCAAATTTCCTTCAAAATAAATACAATTTTTATTTCCTTAATGTAAAATTTAGGTCAAGTTAGGTTAGAGGTTAAATTGAAATGATTTATAATTTTACCCAAGAAGAATTCTAATTATTTCTTTTAGTTTTGAATCATCGTGTGAATATCTTTCACCAGTAATTATATGCCAAAGAGAATTCAAAACAGGAACCATGAAATTACTTTTCATAAAAACTTGAGTGTTGGCATTTTTCCTAATAAATATTTTTTTTTTAAAAATGAAAATTTTTTTTAAAAAAATTTTTAATACAATTTTTGAAATTTTTACTTGAAATTATTTACAACTTCAACTACTTCATCATTAATTAAAGTTTCCATTGATCCTTTTCCAAACCCGAAATCTCTCAAATTTTTCAAAGCAAAACGTCTTTGTTCCTGCCAATCTTTTCCATCTCCGAAAATAATTCCTATTGAGAAAAACATTGTTAAGTTTAATAGTTAGTTGCTTAAATTGGGTCGCTTTTTTCGACGGCTTAATTTCAGGATCGTTTAAATTCAAGCGTTGTCCCGAGTTAGAACGTGTCCCGAGTTGGGCCTTAAAAAATAATTAAAAATTTACCTCTCTTTTTCCCCCAACTTCTTTCATATGAAATTCTCAGAGATCCACGACCCGAAAATGTATCTTCTTTAAATGCTTCCCTAATGTCCTTTGGATCCGAAAGAACCACGAGACTGCAAAAAACAAATTTGCAGATAAAAATTCATAATTATAAAATTAATATAAAGCTATTTTTAATACGGATAGTTTGCGAAGAAAACACTCGAGATTTTCCCATATTTTTCAGTTATTTTCTTTATCGCTTCGTAAGCAGATAAGCCAGAGAGAGCCAAGAATGGAAAATATCCAAGAAACGGTATGCCAGTGGGACCTATAATGTAAACACAGATAATACATAAATATATTAGAATAATAAACCAATAAAAATATTATTATGGGTTTATTAAAATAATTAACCAATATAAATATTAGATCCCTTTAATTTCAAATTAACATTAATAACTGTTATTTTTATCTAAAAGTTTGCATTTAATTTAATAATATTGTAAGTAGTAAATTGAAAACCTGGTGGATAATTTTTAGGTCGATTCTGAGTCCAATATTGAAGGGCCAAGCAAAGGACAACAACAAAGATCAGAATTTCTGTCAACATTTTATAATTGTTTTTCACTAAAAAATATTCCTTTAGTTTTTACGTCCAGCACTGATTTTGATAGTTTGCTTTATTAATTTAAATATGACACAATTTGGAAATGCGATTGCAGCATATTTAATTATACATTAGTTTGTGTGTACTTATACAAATGATAAGTGTGATGAGATGATTATTTTAATCAAACTCAATATTTGGCAGATTGTGTTATAGCTACTATTATTCTATTATACTTATGTATAATATATAAATATCTATGTAGCATATGTATAAGTATAGTAAATTTGCACTTGTTAATAATAGAGCGATGTTTAAGAAACCTGAAGAGCAAATGAATGTTATTCAGGATTTTAAATTTTGCTTGTGGAAGATTTTCCTCCCCCGCAGCCTCCCACAAAACACCCAAATGTCGAGAAGTCGAGATATTTATAAATGGGCTGTTTTAAAATCTACACTTCAACAAGATAGATTTTAACACAAGACCATTATAAACATTTCTAACTCCTATGAAGCTATGTTTACATAAGAGTATGAAGCACACTGAAGCAAATCTCTTATGCAGGTGAGTCATATAAGTACATATGGTATTATTACCATTTGGTAACTGAAAGTTAAAGCAAGCAAGAAATGTATAAAAGGCCATGAGATAATAATTATATGGCCCCAGGATTGAAATAGACCTTGAACGTTGATGTTTGTAAATTAGTGTTATGGTTAAAAACCAAATATAAAACCCATGTATGATACATTAAAAATAGAATTTACAAAAGCATGAAATATTTATTATTTATTTAAATATTAATTAGATATTAACCGTATTTACATTATTAATTTATTTAATATTAGTGAGTATTATTATCATATAAAATAAGGAAACTTTTATAAAATATAATTGTCCCTAATCCGATTGATAATTGAAATTAATTTTTCAAAATTTGGTCTCATCTCGGGATTTTCTAGCCAGCATGGTTCAAGAACAGATTCAAATCTACAAATAAAGATTATAATAATGAATAGCCAAATAACTACATTTAATACTAACTGTTTAAATTATAATTTGTGAATTTAATTTAAAAAAGTTTTTACATTTCATTTGACATTAAATTGGGTTTTGAAGGTCTGAAACCTCCTTCCAACATTTTGACAAAACCCATTGTCCAATTCAATTCTGGATAAGGAACTCCACCAAGAGAAAAAACCTCCCAGATTGTAATGCCAAAAGCCCAAATGTCAGATTGAATGGAAAATACACGATCTCTAAGGGATTCGATTGCCAACCATCGCCATGGCAACGGTTCCTATATAACGTTATATAAAAATTCAATATATTATAATATTACATGTTTCTTATATTTGTATCAGGTATTTCTAAATACCTGACTCTTTTTCACATAATTCATGTAATTGTAAGTTTGTCTTGATAAACCAAAATCTGTAATTTTGCAAACAAGGTCTTCAGTTAATAAAACGTTTCTGGTGGCCAAATCTCCATGTATAACCTTTAGTTGAAAAAAAATTTAAATCCAATTATTCGAATCTAATTATAATCCAATTGTAATTCAACATTTAAATTTTCATAAAAATCGATTTTTAATTTACATGTTTACTCCTTAAAAAGTTCATTCCTCTCAAAATGTGTTCAGTCCAACGATAAAGAATATCAACAGAATGACGGCAGTCTGAACTCATTGAACTGAACATTCATAATTAATAATTATCAATATCAATATCAGATGAATTTTAATTCCTTCATTTAATGAAATTTTTAAACATGGTTTTTATAGTAAATTGGAACTCACGGTGATATTAAAGCCTCAAAGTTTTGATAACTATTTTTTGGTTGTGGATTGTTATCAAGAAATGAATTTCTATTTTTCCTCAAATAAGATTCCAAACTTCCCATTGAACAATATTCCATAACCAAATACAGTTTCCCTTTGTTGCAAACAAAAATTATATAAAAAATTTATTAACTTTTTACTGGCTTGTTTTAATTTTCTTACCTTCATTTAAATATTGAGTGACTGAACCAATAAAATAAATGATATTGGAATGAGATTCGTTTTTGTTATTTAAATATGACATGATTTTGACTTCAGAGAGAAGTGATTTAAGATACAATTTATTTTTGTTTGGATTCACAGTTTTAACTGCAACTTTCTTGTTGTTAAATTTTCCAATAAAAATCATTCCAAATTCACCAGATCCAATAATCGTACTTTTATCTAAAAATTTTCAATATATTTAAATCACATATTCATAATTACATATTCTGTATGATGTGATTATATACGATATAAGGAAAATATTAATTGATTTGTATTATGTATCCTATATACCAATTATTAAATTATCAAGAGACAATTCAAAATCATTAGAATTATATGGTGCATATAAATAATTCTCTTCCATTGATTCATTTTTCCAGAGTTCTTGATTTCCATTCCTGAATTCTTTTATTTCTGCAGCACTTAAAAATTTCTTAAATGAACAAAATATTCATAAGAATCAATTTAAAAAATTGTCACAAATGTAAGGTAATCTTATAATTAATCATAGTTATATTGATTTAAAATCGAAATCTTCTTACACTTTTTTTAATTTTGTACCAAACAATAAATGCCACCACAAACAATAAAGTGATTAAAAGGATGAAAATTCCCATTGCATATTCAATTTTAAATCTACTTTCTTCATTTATTTCCTCTTCAGCATTCTTTACATCAACTTCAATATTCTTTTCATCACTCCCTTTGAAATTCTTTGCTAAACAAGTGTAAAATCCACTATGGGATAAATTCACATTGGAGAAAACGAGTCCATTGGATCCATCGTCATTTTTCAAAGATTTCAAAGTTGGGAATTTCTTTATTTAACAATAATTAAACTTTATTAAGAATTTTTTACTAAAATAATGAAAAATTTTGAAACTAATCCAAAAAATTTTGAAATTTATTAAGTTGTAGTTTTTATTAAATTTAAAAAATATAATAATAAAAAAATATAAATATAAATTACAGATTTATCGTAGATCCATTGAATGTTAGGCGGAGGGAAACCTTCAGCCTTACAATTCAAAACCTGAGTTTTATTCCCAATATAAAACGTAACTTTTTTTTCGGTTACAATCCGAGGCCGCGTAGAATTTAATACTTTTGGAAAATATTAATTACAAATTAAGTTTTCGGATATTTTATATCAATAAGCATGAAATAAAATGTTAATAAAAAAATTACTTTCGCAATCAATAATGTAATTTGATAAATCTTTATTGCCACACGGTTCCTTATATTGTGACCATTGATTAAACCCATCTCCGTCACCCAATACCCGGTAAGCACATTCCATATCATCTTTAAGCTCATCGTCTAATAATTCTACAATTATTGAAGAAATATATTTTGAACATTCTTATTAACTTTTTACTAAATGTGTAACATATAAAATAACTAAACTGTTGCAATCAATTTTGCATGAAGCTCCAGGAGGATCTTTGTCACACCAATAAGCATTGTTGATCTAATGAAAATAATCAGTTAAATTGTTAAAGTAAAATTAAATTAAAAGTGTAAATGAATATCTAACTTGAAAAATTCCATAGTTTGTGTTTTTGGTCTTTTTATTCAAATAAGAAGTGTTGAAATGACTCGTTGCATTAGCCAAGCAAACCCCTTTAATAAAGATTAAATAAATGTAACAACGAATTGTTTTGTTATTTCAGCGGTTAAAATTTTAATAAATGATACATAATAAGGAAAATTAAAGTTAATAAATATCTTACAAAAATTAAAAACTATATAACCAATTATAAATATTTTATTAAGTAAACATTTTATTTAGTAAATTGTGATTTTAATTATTTACTCACATGATGGAATGTCATTCCATGAGATATTAAGTTTATAAAGTTCACTAACAAATTCACACTTTTTAAAAATTTTTCCATTAGAAATTAAGATTAAATACGTAAATAATACGCAATAAATAATATATATTACACACATCCGAAAATACTGAAATTTCCCCATTAAAATATAAAAATAAAATATTATTTTTAGTTAAAAATTTGGAAAATTTGAAGAAAAGATTTGATTGATCATTGAATTCGCCTTATCTCAAATAACATTAAAATCTCATTGGGGAATAAATGTTAATGAGAGCAATGAGAATGTTACTAATAATAGACGTGATAATTGATATCTTAAGCATACAAAGAAAGAATGCAATGCTAATGCTATGCTGTGAAAACTGACAATGAGAATATAACTTTGTAAATCCTTAATATAAAATATTTTCATATGTAAAAATTAAATATTATGGAATTAGTGTATAATATATTTCCTTTGTGGTTTTTACAAGAATTCCAATTTCCTTTTAAAATTCCTAGAATTGGTCTGGATAATCCAAAAAAGGCGGTTTTCAATTGAACAAATTGTAAGATAAGTCAAAGAGATTAATCATGCCAAATGAGGTGAATTGAATAAATAATGAAATAAATAAATAACGATTGTAAATAATGATTGAAATAATGTAAATTATATTATCATGTTTCATGTAAATGAGAGTCAAAAATGTTTAAGTGTTCGTTTCTTTAATCTCAATTTGTTCTATTTAGTAAGCAAATCGCAATTTTGCTTCATATCCAAGCTTGTCCAATGCAGGCATAACTGCGAAATTGACCATCGGTGGGGGTCCGCACATCAGAACTAGAGTATCAGAAGCTGGAGCATAAAATTGTTCTTCGAGCATCTCAGCATTGATAAATCCAGTGCTGTACTTCCAATCTTATCAAATAAAACATAAATATTAAATCAACGAATAATAAATATATTGATAAATGAAACAAATTGTATTAATAATTAAAATTGATTAATTTTTATTTACCTGTTGGTGGTCGATCCAAAGTATACCACAATTTGAATCTGTTCGGGTGTTCCTTTTTGATTTCCTCGAGATCTTTACGGCAAAGAATGTCTTCTTCAGTCTGATTGGCAAAAATGAGCGAAAGACACAAATCATCTTTTTCATCGCGGAAAACGGCCTTAATGATTTGGAGCATTGGGGTGATTCCACTTCCACCAGCGACCATATTCACCTTCTTCACACGGACAGTATTCGCATCGGATTTCTTGTCTGGCTTAATGGCAAATTCTCCCCGACCATTGTAAACCTAATTAAATTAAAAATAAAATGTGACAAAACTGAGGTTTTATATAATTAACAAATTAAATAGAATTTCTATTAAATCTAAACTTACAAGTCTTCCTGATGGTCCACGAACATTGATCGTATCTCCGAGTTTCATATCATTAATGTATTGGGTCAATTTTCCTCCATCGGGAAACTTTGGATGGACATCTTTAAAGTAAACCTGAAATTTTTTAAATTAATTAATTATTAATTATTTATTTATTTGATTTCGATTAATTTGACATAATCCAATAATTAAATTAAAGTTTACTTTGATCACAAGATCCATTTTTCCCAAATCCTCATCTGAAGAAACTGGAGTATAAGGACGAACGACAAGTTGTCCATTGACAGTCGCTGAGAGATGAACATGTTGACCCGTTGGCAATCCAAGAATATGGGAATCAGACGGAAGTCCAAATCGGAAAATCCTTGTATCATGAGACAACTCGATTTTTTCAATCAACTTCAAAGTATATTTTTCTTCGGAGTTTAGGAGAGTTTTCGGGGCCGATTTTTTCATCATTTTGAAATAGAGGAAGATTCCAGAAGCGACAATAGTCCCAATACCAATAAGAAACGGAATGTCCTTTAAATAATAATTGTGATTAATTGTGAGTTTTTCCTATTACTTTCCACGAATAAATTTATATCAAGGAAAGAACGGATTTTAAAGTGTCAATTAAAACTTTCCTCATTTAATCTACAAATCAGTAGATAATAAATGATAAACATTTTAATCTTCAAATTAACAATCTAACCAAGTTTTCATCACGTAAGCACAATCATAATTAAATTATGCAAATGGTTTATTTAATTGGTTAACTAAATGTAAGTTAAAGTTAACTAACTTTCTGTACATAATTAAACATGATTCTTACATGGAGAATGTTCGACATCTTTGTTTTCTTCTGTAGGTTTCAACCCGTAGCACAATGTATATTTAAATATTAATTAAAACAAATTTTATTTAAAAAATGACAAAAAACAAACTGAAAAATAAATATTGATTTAGATTTTAATAACAAAAAATAATTAAATTGAAGAATGATTTTGATTATGATTTTGAGGACGGGGGTTTCCTCAAATTGCACAACATTTCCATTCCATTAGATAGCTTCATGGGAGACTTGGAGTGTTGGGATGAGACCTTGAGATTTTTATATTAAATTCATTCGGCTTCATTCAATCCCTTGCTGTCTTTTTCTGTATTCATTCCAACGTGGGTTTTGGGTACAAAAGTCATTGATTTCATAATCAGAATAATCACACCTACATTACATACATTACTTTGTATGTATTATGTATTACATAATGCTACTACTAAAACTACATAACTGTACTTAAATAAGCAAGTGTTTATTAAGTAATACTGTACAATATACACCTTTATACATGGGCAATATTGGATGTATTTATATGGATAATATTATAGAGAATATTCTCATATTTAATATTTTTATTTCCATTCCATATATTCTTGTGTATGTTACTATATATTAAATGTTTATTTATTTTATTTAGCAAAATTACGTATTCGTATACTAGGGTGGTGAAACTAAAATGTCCGACAGTAAAGGATTTTTTAAAAAATTATTAACATTTTTTCAAAGAATAATGTATCAAATTGAAGCTTAATATGTGACGATTAAAACATCATATCACTTATTCAAAAATTTCTCCTTGGTGCTTGACACACTCCTTAAGACGCGGGATCCACTTGTCAAGAACGAACGAATTTGAATGATTGGATATTTCTTCCATGCTGCTTCAAATCTTTTTTGAGGCTTACCAGATTTGCATGACGCTTTGAACAGGCATCCAGATCCAACTTACTCCATATGTCGTAGTCCAATGGGTTCAAATCTGGAAACGTCGAAGGCCAATCTTCCTTAGAAATGAAATTGGGAACGTTGTTTTTCAACCATTCCTGGGTCTGCTTTGCTTGATAGGATGGGGCAGAATCCTGCATGAATTTCAAGTTTTTATCTTCAAAAAGGCCTTTGTTGAGTGGAAGAACAATCGGTTCAGGATATCGGATTGGTAATTCGTTGCACGAAGCTTCACACCCTGCTCGACAAAAAGAAGTTTGGTCTTCCCTCTCCAGCTTATCCCAATCCAAATCATTACCGACGCTGGATGATGTTGACGAGTAACATTTCTCATTGATTTTGAAATATCTTTGATAGATTTTGCGTAAATTTTATCGTTTTGCTTATTAAGTGCGCTTCAATTGTAAAAATCTTTAAAATTTTGACCTGAAGTTTGTATATAAGTATATTGTGTTATCAAATTATGTTAAATATCAATTTGGATATTTAACAATTTTGTTATCAAAGATTTATGAAGCGAATTTGGAAATTGAATCAAGAATATTAAGAACATTGTCCATGCTTTTTGAAATAGACTTTGAAATGACTCCTTCAGGAGTTGAAGGAGGTTCAAAACGAAGAGAAATTTCTGTTTCTTCCAAATATTTAAGAACTTCTTCCATTCTTTCCCTCATACTTTTCTTATCAATTTCACCATTTTTGAATTGAAGTTGAGAACGAAAGAAAACTGCTGCATGAAGTTCATAAATCGTCAATCCTAATAAAAAAATAATTTTAATCAATTACAGTATTAATATAATAGGATAATTTAATAATTGATAAAATGATTCAATAAATTATTAAATCATGGGGCATTCTCGCACAATATAGTGTCGATATCTATGGATAAATTAAATAACTTGTCTTGTTATGATATTTACCATAGAGGGGAGATAAGAAAGTGCGCAAATGTCTCAATTTGGCTTTTAGATCTCTTTAATTTTATATTTTAAAAAAAGTTAGTTAAATAATTAATTCTTTAAATTAATAAATAAACCTCGAATTCGCGAATATCCGCCTTCAATAATGTTAAGGATTGGAATCAGGGATTTGCAAATATCTTCTTTCCTTTTGAGGTCCTCTGCATTTAAATCATGAATTAACCATCCGTGGAATCTTCCAATTAATTCTGACAACGAATGCATGATGTTGAATAAAATGTAATGATTGGGATGTAACGTCACCCCGCTATGTTTCTTGAGCATTATTTCCAATTGGGGAATTATATCTGGCCGGTTCTTCGCAACATCCCACTCATTTTGAATTCCTTTAATCGTCGCTTTAATCTTCTTTAATTCCATCTCTTCCTTGCAGGATTCACAAACCCAACGAGAATTATGATCGATGGAATTGACAGGAAGGACATTTCCGATTAAACAACTTTGGCATTTTAGTGCGGAGAAATATGTTCCAAGTTCCGTTGGGTCGCTGCATCTAAATTAATTAAATTATTTAACAACAATGTAAATTTTTTATTATATTTAATTTAATTACCTACTGCATACACAGTCAAAAAATTTCGACATTTTTATATATTTTCTTCTTTCGTAAGTTCCTTCCTGTAAATGAGTTCATCAAATTAATTTTAATTAACTCTAAATGTTAAATTTTAATTTTAATTATTGATTATTCTAAATTATCATCATTAACTTTAAATGTGCATTTGGATTTAATTTTTAATTACAAGAGTATGGACATAAGCAGTTGTGATCATTTCCCCTTTTTTAATATCCACAGTTGATCGAACGATCATTCTCATCTCGTCATTAATAATGTTGATGGTGTTTGAGATGCAATCATGAGCCATGAGATAAACATTGGCAAATAATCCACAAAGTCTAGAAAATTCAATTAAAAAATTTATTCTTAATGAGCCGATAATTTCTATTTTAATTTTTAATTAAATAAATTAACTTAATTATATTTAATCAGTATGTTCCTATATTCGCAAAAGTCCAATTAATCACATACTCCGAACCAGACTTGATTTGAAATGCGTTGACATCCGCATAGCCCAAAACAGTATGAATTGTTTCTTCACTTTCTTCCACTTTGTATCTCTCACGGAGGAGTTTGACCGTGTTGACTTCATTTCTGTTCCAAAGCAGCGTATAAGTTTTCCTCGTTTCATTATGGGATTCCATTTCAACAAGTTGTTTCCATTTCTTAGGAAATTCTTCTTTTAAGCAAAGACACCGAACCGTCATTATGCATTCATAAGCGGGATTTGGAATTGAGAAATCTTTAATTTTAAGATCTATCGGACGTCTTGAGAAGATTTTGCATTCGTTGTTTGCATGGGCTGGGAGCTAATTAACAAAAAATTAACATTTGCTAAAAATTAGCATGTGTAATTTATATAGTGTTATTAACTTATTACCTTTTCGCATTCTTTTTTGCACATTGGAAAATTGCATTTACTGCATTTGGAACAAGAACCATTTAATGTTTTATGACAGCCTAAACAAATGGGCAAAGTGTTTTGTTTCGGTCCAACAACAATTGCTTCTTCGTTCATGATAATCGTCCCTGCTGGAATATCCCTCGTTGCAATTAAATATCTCCCGAGGACTTCGTTTGACATCACTTTATATATTTTGCAATTTGGTTTGTGGATCTTCCAATCTTCCTTTTGATGTTCTTGGGAGCAATAAGAAACCAATCGACAGCCGGTGCACATTTTAGAGGACTTTTTACCACAAATAGGACAATCCATTATTTTAACGATTAATTTATTTATATTTAATTATATTAATAGTAGTTTAGTTATTTTAAATGTAGTTCAATTAAATTGATTCAGTTTAATTATTTAAAATTTGACTAAATGTAGTTTAGCTATTTTAACTGTAATTTGAATTTATAAAGATTTGCGAAATTGTGAATTTGCTAACTTTATGAACTTTAACAATTTTAACTTTGAATTCCTTTGAGTTTTTAATGTTTTAATGTTTGAATATTTTTTAGTCTTTGGGAGTTTTGGTTTTGAGTCTGAGGTTGATCAATGTTTAAGGAATGAGACATAGACTTGGGCATATATAAATTAGGTATGTAGAGTCGTCAGTAAAGAAAAAGGTTCCGGTTGGGAGAGATTGCTTCAGCGTGTTTAGCGGATATGCTTATAGCAATTATCTCCTATACTTATAGATTAGATCGAGACGAAGAGACATGAAGAGCATTTTTGGAACATCCCAAAATAGAGATGTCCCCAGAAATAAACTTTAAACCTTTTTACATTCCGCGAACAATAATAAACACAAGTTGTTAATCCTTATTATATTTACATTATAGGATTATAGCCATTATACCACAAATGCAAATAAATTTTAAATATTTAAACATATTTGCAATTTGTCAATTTAGCAATTTATGTAGGAATAAAAGTTTCTATGTAATTGCTGAGTTTAAACTCCGAAAAAAATAATTGGTAAAAATTTAAAAAATTAGAAGAATTATAAAAACCTTTGTTGTGGAAAACCAATGAAGAATTTAAAGCTTCCAAATAGACACATTCTTTGTATAGTTATTTGGATAGTGCTAGTAAAACTTTTTTATTAATATTTTAATAATACAAACTTCAAATCTTAAGCATTGGCTAATTAACTTAATTAACTTAATAATATGATTTTTATATGGTTGCTTATATTCATTTTAGATCATTGGTGGAATTCTGCTTGTTGACATTTCTTTGATCAAACCATGTTTTGACATTCGCTATCTTGAAATCTGGAAAGACGATTTTCTCATTTATCTCTCAGGATTCATTTATATCTGTTGGACATGTTTATTCGCTATTGTTTTCCTCATATTTTCAAAACTTCATAAAAGGCCGAAAGTCTGCACATTTCTTGTAAAATTCGTTTTTTATGAACTTTATATTTTATCCATTGTTACTTACCTGATATGTAGACTGATATATATGTATCTGTATATTATTATTATTTTGATTTTAATTGTTATTTTGTCTTTATAGAAAGAAATTTGGCTAATGTTGCACAGTGTCGGTGGAGCATTTATCATTTTCCTCATTTATGATCGCCATCATAATACAACGGAAAAAAATATTTATGCAAATTCTGGAGAATTCGTTTTTGCAAATAAAGAAGTTCCTCCTTACATTGCTTATGCACAGAATAAATTTGTAAACAAACAATTAAAATACACAAATTAACACTTTATTAATTAACTAACCTTACTAACATTACTAACTTAACCTTTACTAACTAACCTTACTGACTTACTAATACGTATAAGTGTTAATTCAAATGAAATTACTCTTTTTAATTCTCCTTTAAATTAATTGTTTCAGAAATGCTGCGGGTTTTTATCCCAATCAGATTTTGCTAACTTGAATTATACAACGTTATGTGCTGGGTCAGCTAAGGTATAAATGCAATTAAGGATATATCCAATAATTTAAATCAATATTTAACTAATTGATGATTAATGAAATTAATGATCGATATTTAATATTGTTGCAATTTTGTGTTTTTCAGTCTTGTGTTCCTTACATTTACAACTTTTATGTCTATTGCTACAAACACACATTCATTCATTGCATTGTCATGTTGTGCATTGGACTTCTCCCCTACGTTGTCTTTTCCCTCCTTTTCCGAAAAAAAGAAAAAGAAGAGGAAAAAATCTCTGAAGGGGATCAGAAGGAAGAACAAGAAAACGAAGAGCGAATAAAATCGGAAAATCACTATTTTTCGAGTCCTAAAGAAAGCAATTCAAATTTCGTTTTTGATGAGAATCCTCAACATCAGCAAAGAGGAAATCATCGTTATTCCAACAATGGAACTGGAATGAATAATCAGCAAGGTCAACAGGTCAATCAAAATTATGGAAATAATCATAATCAAAGGGGAAATCCACCAATGAGAAATTATGCGAATTTGGATAAAAACAACAAACCGATTGACCCTCGTAAATCTTTTGGCGAATGTCAAAGTCTCCCGGCTGTCACAGTTGAGAAAAAATTCCGTTGGGGTTTATGGAAAAATCGAAGAAATTTAGAAAATGACCAAATTGAGTTAGAAATGGAAAATGAAAAATCAGAAGAAAATAACACAAATGAAGAAAATCAAGAAACTGTTATTGATATAATTAATGAGAATAATAATCACAATAATGAAGAAATTAAAGAAGAAAATGAAGAAAAAAAGATTCAAATTGCAATTTAACATTAATTGGGTCAGCTTTTAGTCAAATGAATGAAATTGTTGTTGATAATTTAAAGGATAAATTTACCAAAACTCCTGTTAGATTTGAAAAGAAATTTGGTCTTTGGACCCACCAGGTCAAATGGAATTTGTCGATGGAACGAATATTTTCACCAGAAGATCATTTGTGTTTAAAAGAAATCTCATGAATTTCAAATAATTCACTATTATATTATAAAACACTAAACATATTTTGAAATATATTTTGTATAAATATGTAATATAAAATAAAAACTTTAATAAAAATTAAATTATCTATAAGTATTTTATTAAACATTAACATTTTATGATTTGTATAATTTGAATGAAATTGAATAAAAATGATCATTTTTCTTTAAATTGGTGGAATAAGATTTATTATACAAATAAATTTATTTATTTAATATGCATCCAATACATAACAAATCCAGCAACGCCTCCAATGAAAAATAAGATAGAATATACGGCCATTCCAATGAACATGACTAATATCCTCCTCCTTGCTTTTTTCACATTTTCATTTACCTCGGCTGTTTCAGCTTCAGTCAAATTCGCTTTTCGTGGATAATGATAATGCTGGTATGATGGAAGCTTTTCAGATTCCTGTAAAATAATCTTTAGCATTAATATTAATTGAAATATTGCACTATCTACAATAAGTACTCTTCTCTTTATGAGGGCGAAAAGCTTTAACCAAAAACCGTTGATAAGCTTAAGCATTATGAGATAGGAATTTCAACACTATAACGTGTAATTTAAGTTTTTAAATGATTTCATTAAAAAATATTTATAGAAAACAATTTATTTATATAATTGTTAGACAATTAAACATACATTAAAAAATTACATTGGCAGTTCGGCTGGACTTCCTCAAACCTGCACACCATGGTGCATCATACAAAATCCATGGTTTTTCATGGTGCACCATGTAAAATTTCCCCTCACCATGGTGAGCTTAATGTTGATTTTCCTATCTCGAGTTGGGGTATTTCTGACCTCATCATGGTGAGCAAACTCTCGCCATTCAAATTAAATAAAATATCTTAATTTATCTAATTCCATTGAATCCTGTTTTACGTGGATTTTATCCTACCCGTTTCATTTAACTAGGAATAGTAAATTCATACAAGCATATGTACAAATCGTACATTTATAACATTTTCGTTCTCGATCCATTATATAAATAAGATATATACATATTTACAAATCTTAAATTATTTTACAGAGATATTACACAAAAAACCATTTAAAGTTCAGAAAGTCGTGAAACTTTAACAATTACTTAATACAACGGCAAATAGAATTTTTTTATAATTGAGTACAAATTACAGATTATTTAATTTATGAGAATTTTTTATAATCGAGTACAAATTACAGATTATTTAATTTATGAGAATTTTTCAAAAATTGGGTAAGTTTTATACAAAGAAATTTTAATTTAAGAGTAAGAAATCTAAATCTTAATGAAATCTTAATGGAAAGGAGATGAGTCATTTTTCTAACCTAACTTTGCTATATTGTAACCTCCTAGTTAGGCTGACTTCAGTGATCAGACAATATACTAATCGAACTTTTAATAAAGATTTATATTAATACATACCTAGTAATGCGCTTTTTCGTCTCTTCGTCTTTAAACATTAGTTTGTCTTTGTTGTCATTTATTTGTAATTATTGGTCAGATCATGACGCATTATTAAAACATGATCAATATTGAAAAATATTTTTCAATTCACACTAAATTATTTATTTTAATGATTATTTTTTAAACGTATTTATTTTTATTCAATTCCATTCTTATTCAATGAATTTCCTAATCACTATGATGTCACATGATCCGCCCTCACCCTTCATTGTAACGAATCATCTACTCTTTCCTTCATCAACTTTAACAAATCCTTACAGTCACTTCATATTGGGTATTCATTAATGCGTAATTTGTTTGTCTCTTCGATTATTTAGTCCCAATCAGATCATCACGCATTATTAAAGATGATTTGATCTTTAGGGTGAAAG
>JAQGBZ010000439.1:0-47655 GCA_034687125.1 Neelides folsomi
AAAATTATCGTATCTCATCAATTAGCATTTTCATATACAATATACATAGATGAATGGACTTTTTGGACAGTATATTAGATTTAAGTGTAAGTTATGACTTCATCTTTTTGTAATGCTAAACCAAATTATTAAGGAATATTTGGGTTTTAGGTACACACCTGTGCTCTACGACTACTCGTACTTTATTTATATTGTTGAAGAAGCAAAGCAAGCTTGCAATTTCATCAGGTAGACAATCGTCGTATTCAGATACTTATGGATAATCCACCTCGTGACATGACTAATAGTGTCCTCACAGGATCCTTAGTGCAATTGACTCATGCTTAAAAAGTCGCTTAATTGATAAAGAATGTGCTCGAATTGGGAATAACATTTACGCTGACTTACATTTACATATAACGAAAGAATTGATTTTTTCAGTATTTTAAAAGAAATATTTCAATTTCGAATAATTTAGCCATCAATTGCCTCCATAGAAAAGAAGAATTACAATATTGTGTATGTGTTTGATAATTTGGTCATGTCAAACACATCATTTGTTTTTAAGAATTTGTGTCTAGAATGATTTATTGTTGTGTTACATCTCATGAATATCTTTATAACAGTTCATATTAGGTAGTTTTTAGCTTTGGTCTTCTGTTTAATTTGAAATTAGCAAATGATTATAAAGCGATTATTTGATTAATTAATGCAATGCCGTTCGTGTAAGAATAGAATTCACTTCTCTAGATATGCATACATTCATAACAAAGAAGGAGCAAATGAACTTTGATTAAGTAGATACACTATTATTATTAGAAACATTGGCTGTTGTAAGTACCATAAGTTGCTCTTATGCAGAATGAATAACGATATGAGAGATTTATTCAGCTTGCAAATACGGAAATTAATGCATTATTGATTATCTTTATTGTCTGCAAATAAACGCATTAATTGAATCGAGATATATTGTAGTATGTATAATAATATAGTATTTATATAAATATTTATTCATTAACTAACATTAAGTAAATAATTAAAGCAATTCGTAGTTAATATAATTTAGTGAGCAATAAAAATAGTAATTAAAATGCGCATATTACATATATGATTAAAAATATATTCTTGTTTAAATACATAATATGACATGATAATATTTATATTTACAGTATAAATTCGAACTGATTAACTCGTTACTTGCAAGTATCGCTATTAATTATAACGCCGATAAATGTATTTAATAACTCATATAACTGCATGGCATATTCATAATAATTGCGTTGCGCGTTGTTTCAATGTCTATAATATATATGTAAGGTGATGTATCAGATATAATACCTAATATTGACAGTGACGCTTCGAATCAGCGTTCTATATTTAAGCCTTGTCGCGCGATTATGATTAAACATGTTGGTATGATTGCGATTAATTGTAAGTCCTTAATTAATGTATAGTATAAAGAAATTTTAATTAAAACATGGAGAAAACTGCATTATGGGTTTTCCTCTAAATTATGCATAATCTATTAATTTACCTTTAAACAAGAAAGTAACGTTCATTCTTAATTGACAAAAACTTGACGATCATCTTAAAGCTTGATCAACCTTGTCAGACTTATTCTTTAAAAGGAAACTCGAGAGAGTCTCTCTGTCTTTTGTTTCTTCAGTGTACTATAAGGTTTTTATAAGAGTCCTGAGAAAAGTCAAGACCCATCAAATGGAGAATAGCTCCGTTACTCGATGAGCTCATTGTCAGAGAGTGCAAGCAATAAGTTAATGAGGAACTGAGGGAAATGAGAAACTCCTCCCTCGTCAAGCCTTCAGCATTGGAGACGTTTTAGTTTATCCATTTAATGGAGTCTTCTGTTGACTCTGCATTCCGCATGAGGATGTACATACTTACATAAATTGATTGAAGTGGGTGATAATTACAGTTCATCTCTGTCGATCGAAGACAACCAAGGGAGAGAAATGGAGGGATTTGTGTTTCGCTTCAATCTTCCATGCATAGGGGATGAGGCAGGTGAGAGGCTCATCTTCTGATCAACCTCTTGGTTCAATCAAAAGAAGTAAAGGGAGAGGTTGAGTGAGGGTTGGGGACCAACACCAGCTGTTACTAACCTTTACCTTCGCATCCCTCCAATGTGAATGACCGGTATTTTTACTTCAGACAAAGACAGAGTCGGGTACAATAGACAATCTTCATCGTCTTTTTCCCTCTCCTCCTCCTCCTCCTTCAAACCGTCTAGTTGTACTTGCACCTCTCAGACACTTGGAAACTCGCTCGAAACCCACACCCTCGTCAGCCCATTTCCGCCTTAACGATCCTCATCATAATATTATTTTATCCGGAGTGGAAACTCGGGCATCAACAAATAGTAAAGTATGAAGTTTGTCAAAACAAGCAGTAAAAGTGAAAGACGAGGACGTCCTCGGAAAATTTCTCTTTGAGATAAATTAAGAGTTTTGTTTTTGTGAAGTTGACGATCGTCCTTTCATTTGTTTACTCTCCCCAGCTCAACTGACATTCATTTTAAGAGGAGAAATAATATTTATTGTTTGAGAACCTCCAAAGAAGTGGAGGAGCTTAGGAGTGGAACGAGGAAGGGAGGAAAATAGATAATAGACAAACTTAATCTTAAATAATTATTTATTTTCATTTGGGAAAAAAGAAATGACGAGGCTTCGACCACTTGCACTTCAGTTAATATTGTTGAGGTCGGAATGGGAGAGAGAGTTAAAACTCTCTTTGAACGTTTCTATTATTCATAATATTTAATTCCATTGCAATTTGACAATGTCGGTGTGTGAGTGACATTTTTGAGAAATTCGTTCAACGTTTTGGACAGAGTCTATTTAAATTGCCACCAAAGTGGGTGTTTGATCGCCAAATCTAAAGACGTGGAGGATTATATCCTTTCATCGCGAATCGAAACAGTGATAGAAAAGACCTGTTGACCTTTATGTGACAATATAGAGGTTTTGTTATTTTACTGTGATTTCATATTCCAATGCGAGTTTCATTACAAGTGAGTTTATAAATAACGATGAATGACACTTATGGAGTTCCAGGGTATTTGATAATAAACCAACTTGCTAATTGTAACCTCATCAAGTCACCTTGCTAAAAACGAGAAAGGTTTAACTTGAAGTGAAACAATAAAAATCGAAAATTCAGGATCTTTGTTGCAACGGGTGAGCTTTCTACTTGTTGACTTTAATTATCTCCTTTAACTTGTAACTAGATTTTTGGGCTTTTGGATTATTTTTTAAAAGGCTTGAATGAAGCATGTCACTCGACAATTTCTAATCTTTTCACACCATAAAAATCCAATTTAAATACTAAAATAACTACCTATTTTATTAGTAGGTATATCGATTCGGAATGAATCCTGTGAATTGTAGTTACATTGGGTATACTTTAAAGTTGCTCAGAATTTTACAAAAAATATCATGCTTAATTTTTATAGGGTAAGAATATATCAAAATAAGATATCTCTATCAATCTCTTTACAGTTTCTTTGTTATTGTAATTTGGAAGACATTTACTTTAAATTAGGCAGCTAGTTATGCCAATTGAATAGTAAGTAGAAATGCGTGTTGCTGAACATTAGATTATTAAGACACCGGTTACATTGTTCTCCGAGCTCATTAATTTTATTTAAGGATATAATTAATTGTTATAAGAATATACTTTAATTGACATTGAAGTTCCATGGAGACTCATAGTTCTTTTACCATCATATTTATAAGTAGGCTCATATTACACGAAATAGTAGAGTATACGAAATATTCTTATAACATTTTCACAAGTTAGCGTTAGGGTTCTTATTAAATATAAAACCATATTATTATCTTACTGATAAATGATGACATTGTGAGTGTCTATTCTGTGCATAATTTTTAGATACCCTATAATACATTGGTCTTGTCTTAAAGGTAGCACAAGACCGAGAATAAACCGTTATTTAAATGTCGAGAACTTGGTATCATATTGGACTATACATGTTTTAAGTTACAAGTTACAATCGTAAAGTTATAAAATAATACTTACATGGAGTGGAAGAATGGAAAAAAGTTCACTGCTATGCTAAAACTGACTTGACCTGGATTCTGGCAATTTAGAGTAAATATTTTACAAACACATTGAACCACTTCGGTATCAACCGAATCCGGTCAAGAACAAACAAAGGACTCCAGTGTGTGTGTAAGCATTGCCAATTGCCTTTACTTCTAATACTCCGTTCTTTATCATCATCGACATCAATTTCATTCTAAATTCGAAGACCTCATGGCTTAACATTAAAAACCCTTTTACTATAATAAGAGCTCATGGCACCAAACACACAGACGTCGCTAATGTTTACCCCTTTACATTCTAAATATTATGCTCTCTCTATTTATTAAACAGTATATTTCTTCCTTTCGGATTGATTACAATTGCAAGTGTCCTACTGCACATAAATGTTTAATAATAAACTCAAAATACATTCTCTCCCATCCCTTCCTTTAAGAAAAGGGAAATACTCCACTATAAAATAATTCTTTCATAATAATAATATCGTGACACGACGATTCCTGGAATAAATATAATAAGTTTATTTCGCGTATTTGTGATTTCTTATAAATTGAGCAATTGGAGTTTTGAGTTTTTTGAGCTGTCGTTGTTGTTGCTTCTTAAATATCCGTACATTTAGTTTACGTTATTTTGTTAAATAATAACGATTGTACTTGTTCTACTATACAGTCGAGCTGGCCAAAAAAGTTAATTGTTTTTATATTAAATAAGTTTTTTTTAAAGTTAATTGTAATTGAGTTACTCATACGAATTTTATGTGCAGTTACCAGGAATGTAAAAGGAGACGTTGCAGCGATGAAAACTTTCCCTGGTCAAGAAGAAACCTAAATTCAGATAGATTTTGAAGGCGACCACGAGTCGTGCAAAATTGTTTAGAAATAGGAAAGAGATTAGCGGGACAACAGGGTTCCGTCTTTGTGAAGTTTCTCCGCTTCACATTGGGAAAGAAGAAGGACAACGAAGTGACAAGTAGTGGTAAGTGCAATTAAATAGTCTTGGCATTAATTACCACGTTAGTAGTTCGGCGAGTCTGTCACAAGCAGAAATCATTTTATTACCTATTCTTAAAGAAATCCTTTTTTTTCGTTTTCACCACTCCCCACCAGTTGCATGCTCCATTCCCTTGCCATGAAGCCGTGCTCTAAAAATAAGTAAATACTCGGAATTATTTTATAGCATCTCATAAAGAAAACTGATAATATTGTTCTAGAAATTAAATACAAAATTTCGTAATACGTATAATATTTTAAAAAATAAGGTTGTGTTGTGCATCTTGTTTTTATTGTCTCAACCTCTCAAGACGTCGAATTTGAGTTGAGAGTTTCAACTCAAATTGATTGCTTCTTTTAAACAATAAAAGCCTAATAAAATCAACAAGTCCATTAGGCATTCAAAACACCTCGTTTAAGTTTACTTTAATCTCACAATAAACAGTAAACAAAATTCGACTTATTAAATTTTATGTAATTTGTGCAAAGCCAGACAAAGATTGATAATTAATAGGGGATCTAATAATTTCTTATAAAGATTGTATTTTACAATTTCTATTTATTATGAGAAGGAGAATATTTGAAAATTAGATTGATTTGAAGTCAGCCAATTTGAATGCCTTCTTTCTCCAAATAAATGGGCTCTTCGTCGAATGTATAGCATACATTAAAGTAATTAGTTTGTCAAGAGAGTCTTTTGAATTCAGAGTCTCTCTGGAGAAGATGCATACATTTGATATACATAGGTAATAATATATCATTTGTTTATATTTAAGTGTTTATATTCCATATACGAATGATGAGAAGAAGAAGTGAAGGAAAATGAGGTCGAGGAGTAGAAGCAGAAAACCAGAGCTTCCTCGTCAAATCTCCTTTTGTCCTCACCATCTGCATCTTACTTCACCGCCATTTACCATTTGCTTTACATAGGCAGTCAGTTTGCATTCTAGAGGGGCTGATGAGCAGGAAGAAGGGAGGACATTGGATATCCATATAGACAAATATAAATTAGTCAGTCATTAGTTAGTCGAGTCCAAGTTGACGACCCTCTGAAAGAGCGTCGTTTCAATATAGAAGACAAGGACGGAAGACCTCACATTTCATCGGGTTATTTCATATCCCTTTCTCTCAATCTATTGACGTTCTTAACTTTGACTTTGCTTTAACTATACAACTTATTTTTATATTAGATAAGTGTTACACCAATTGGAAATTATTCAAAAGACACAGCTGAGCAAAATGCTCATAAATATTAAAAAATCAAAATTTCACAATAGAAGCAATTTGAGACGAAGTGATTTTTTAAATTTATTTAATAAAATAAATTTAACATTTTCTTTTCTCTCCCACAGCGTTGGTAAAAAGGAGACCTCGACATTCGAATTACTCGACCCTGCCACTGCCAAGTGTTGATTGTGAAGACCCCGCTGTCTGATCGAGAGAAAGAATTCCTGTCCTTCAATTCAATTCTCTTTCTTTGAGAGGAAAATGAAGCTCATCGAGACTACAGACGACCACAAAACGGTGAAGCTCGGCATTGTCAAATTGGGAACGGCCGTTGGAAAAGTAAGAAGGCCTTTCTTTGTCTCTTTACACTACCATTACCAAATAAATTCAATCTTCAGTCAGAATAGTCTTATTTCATATTAAAATTTTTTTTTCTTAAAGTATATCAAAGTCAATTTTATTACGTATAATTTAAAATAAAATCTTAGACATTGACTCTCACAGAGAATGGGTTAAGGCTTTTGTTGTTCCCATTGAGGGTCGCGGGCACGGGAGGTTTTATGACGACGATGAACAGAATTCGATGTGAACTGTGATAAAATTTGGAATAAATAATAGAGCGCAGTTATGTATTTACTCCAATTTCCTTTGTTGTCTTTGTTGAACGGTGAGAAAGGCGGTTTTAAATGCACGAAGCCTTCTAATTACCAATTTACATGTGGTTTATACGTTTATTGTAATTGTTTTTAAACGAGAGAATTGACTTGGTTAAACCTAACTGAATATAAATATGAGAAGGTCTTTGTGAGGCAGAATTGGACTTTTTGCATATACCTGAGAAGTTTTCTCAGCCTTCTTTACCTTTCTCTCATGCATGTGAGAGTGCATTTGATGATTATGTAAATCTGTATAGAAGAATCCTATGTGAGAGTTGGCTACTATGAGAAGGTATATTAAAGGAAATGGGTGTAATTCTCTGCCTACAGCCATTCAGTCACTCTGCCATCAATCCTATGCACTGAAGATAATGAGCTTAGAGCGCTGTTATGGGGCGTTGACTTTTATGTTCATCTTCACAGACGCGTTCACATTATAATGCTCATCCACGATAAGATTTTAAAAATATTATTCATTTATTGCCATTATTATTCCCCTTTAATATTAATGAATGGCCATTAAAAGGCGCCCAATTCATTGGGGATGGTCATTGCCGTTATTTATTGTAAATGTTGTCTTTTCAGATGAAATATTCCCTCATTGACGAGTCTGACATTCCTATAATCAATGAGTACAAATTCGATGCTCGTTTGGAGATTGACAGAAACGGGGATGGACTTCAAGTCATTGCAATGGGTCATCCAAAGGCGAAGAACGGTGCGGCTCAAGGATCTCCAATTCCGCTTCAGAATGTTTTATGGTAATCCATTCAACTTTTTTCCTTTCAGGATTCACATTGTTCAGGGTAAAAACGAGGAAGATTTTTAATGCTTTGGAATAACAGGGAGAATCGTCACGGACCAATTGAGAAGAACTACCAAGTTGTTCACCTGAACGGAATTAGCATGGACAACCGACTTGATAATTTGACGCTAGTCCCCACGTGGATTCCTAAATGGGAACAAGAGTACATTTGTCGCTCCCGGTGTACCGAATCCTGGATTTGGGAATATCGACAAAATAATGATGTTGCTCCTATGGGCTATGATGAGAACGGACCTTACCCCACTGATGGAGAAGTGAGTTTATAATCACTGATCACATGTTTACACTCCAATTACAATAATTACATAAAATGCAAATACATACTCTACAGCAGATGAACTTTAAACTGTATTACATTTCACATGCTCGAATTTCGTTTTCCTTTTCGAGTTTCTAATTTTCATTAAAAACACACATGCTTTCATTTCTGATTATTTTACAAGCTTATCCTAGATATTTAGTAATGTAATGGGAATTTGGATGAAATAAGAAACATGATCTGAATTTAATATACTTTCCTAAAATAGTATATATTACATAATGTGTTGGAGCAGAGTATTAAAAATACTCTTGTTTTGCTGACATGTATTGTTGTGGTTATTGTTAATTAATTAATTAATATAGGATGAAGATACGGACGAGGAACGCGAGTTGAGGCACAGACACCATGAAAGACTCGAACAAGAGGGAAGAGAAAGGAGGCGAGAAAATAAGACTGAACAGAGAAAAGGAGAAAACTCTCTCTATTGGAAAGCGATTCATCAACTTCTCAACAATGAGACTCAAGAAGTATTTAATTACATAATTACAAAAATTATTTTCATATTCCATTTTTATGCTTTAAAAATATTATAGAATGTTTCGAGACATATTTTTAATCATATTTTTAAATTTTCAGCAGAGGAGCGCTAGTTCAGCCCCTTGCTCTCGGGCCTATTACACCACAACAGGAGAATTAATCACTCGCGAATTTCCCTCTTTCTATTTCTTTGAGTGCCATTATCCACCATGCACTGCGATCGAGACGGAGCCAAGAGAATTTTCAATGTGTGGACGTTGTCAGGTATGATTCCATTCCAAGTGACATTTTAAATATGTGAGTAGTTTATGAAAGGATTCATACTTATGTATTTACTTACCCTATTGTCAAATAATAAATGATGAAGTTTTATTCTTTAATTAACTTTTTTTCGTAATTTTGTTTTCAGCAAGCTCGGTACTGTGGGCGTGAATGCCAACGTGATGATTGGACAGCTCACCGGGATCATTGTAATGAGTCGAGTCGACGAAGCGGATCGAGTCGATACATAAAGCCAAGTTCTCATTCTCAGCTTCAAGTTCCTTCTGTTCCTTTCCCTGCTGACCGTTGAAGGTCTTAAAGTCCAAACTACTCAAAGTCATTTCCAGTCGAAATTACACGGTACTACTCTTACACTTTTAAGCAACTTAAACATGGTGTTACAAAGATGAAGTTTAACGACCTATAAATTAAAGTTAGTTATAAACTTGGATATATATACCTATTTCTCCATATTTTGTATTCATAACATTCCCTACTTATTTAATTGTATTACTTACATTCCTGTTTGGAATATTATTTTGTCCAACGAAGTAATTCGGAACCTTAAAGTTCCTTTTCTCATTAACTTGTGTATCACCTTATGATTGAATATTAATGGTACGTTTAATCAATTTTATTAGTGATTTATCTAAATAGTTTTCATATTTTGATACGCGAAACTTGTTTAAATACGATCTAATGTTGTTTATTGTTGGAATACTTGACTAGCATTAGAAATTACATTAAAACAAAAAGAAGCAAAGTGAATATGAATATGACTTTATGTTATTTTAACATTAAATGAAAAACACAACATTAATTTTTTTATAAATTGGCTCTTGGTATAATTGGTTTTCAATTAAATAAATTCTTATATCTAATATCATAATAGATACTTACGCATTATGATATTAGTTATTTGAAAATTACCTGAAAATTAAATGATAATTAAATTAAAAATAAAGCTCTAAATGAATTAGACAATAAGAAAAAATAAGTGATAAAAGGGAATGGTAAATGTAAACATAAAAGCTAAAAATATTTTACAAGACGAAGAGGTTGATTCTCACAAAAGATTTCATAACGATTAATTTATATCGAAAAAAATTACGACCTAAATGGTATCCGTAATGATCTAATTAAATGAACCTATTTACATAATTTTTTGTAATCACTATATATTTTACCTTTCTTACATCATATTACTGCTACTTGTATATCATAAAATAATATTTTTAGTAAATTTACTTACCTATGTATTATTTTATTATTAGTTCTAATATACATTAATTGACATTGACTCGAAAAATGAGATTGATCAAATAACTGTATAATTAAAATTACTTATATCTGAATAAATTGCAATCTATTCATTTACTGATACTTTAAAATACAAAGTACATCTTGTTCATCTTTATTTAATAGTATTGGAGTAGTGCGATCGTAAATGAATTATGCCAATCATTCAATCGAAATCTATTGCAAAAGTTTTATTTTACATAAAATAAATAAATGATTAATTTTAATTCCATGTATGATCAAACATTATACTTATAGGTACTATTACATAAGTGTATTAAGCATATAACAATGAATTTTAACACACTAGATAATGCCTAAAGTTAAACAAAAATACTATTTTTTTACAAATTATTTATTATTGCAACATTAAAAATATCATCCATAGGATAAACAGACATGCCGCAATTCACATAGCAGAAGTAGGCACTTTTAAATTGCTTTATTGTATGTACTTTAGATATAAGCCACTTGAGTTAAAACAATCAGAAAAAATATTAAAGCTACGAATAAGAACCAACATGTTGAATTTAACCACACACCAACTGTCTCTAAATACAACTACTTACATTTTAACTTTTATGGAGATTTAAGACAAGGCAAGGCGACTGTCCGTAGCAGTTTACAAGTTAGTTCTTAATGTTAGTAAATATTTGTATATGTAATACACAATAACGTCAACGATTATGCATATAATCATAACAAGTTTTAACTATTACTACTACATACCAATACCATGATACTTAATAGTAGTTGGCAAATATTATTGCATAAATGCATACAACAAAATTGTTTTAATAGCTACAATGTAATACTCAAAGAACAATAAAATAGTATGCATCGAATATGTTACTAACATCAAGTATTACATGCAACCATGTCCCTAATCACACAAGACATTAAGATTTAATATACATATGAAAAATTCTAAATTCGAGGACGCTCGAGGAAGATTTAAAATGTCATTTCAAAAAATAAGTTGCAAATTGCAAATCTAGACTTTTTCAACCACAATGAATATCAATGGCCTAATATCCTATTCAAAGCAAAAACTGTTTACTTGTGTGTTAAATTCACTCCTAAACACCAGAGCTCTAATTTAAACAAAAAATACTTTTGAGTATTAACTAACCTAATAAATACACAATATATATTATTATAGTATAATTAAGTAATCTCCAGACACCGAACCAATGCAGTTTCCGGGTTTTAGAATTTGAATAAGTTTATTATAATTTTAATCTATAGCAATTAAAATTATGTAACTCTAATTCAAATCAAAAACCGCGAAATGCATTGGCTCAGCGTCTGGAGAGTAATTCTATGAATTAATTTTGTAAATATAGATAGTAGTATTATTGTATTTTTTACTTGTTTAAATCAATACATTAATTTATCTATTAGATTTACTCATCGTTATAAGTATTACATACCTAGTTTTATTAAGAGCACTCATTGACAGTGAATCGTGAATCTAACTTGCAAATAGTTTTAGGGTCATTAGTTCAAAATAGTTTAGGTATTAGTTTAGGAAATTGTGTTTATGTTGTAGTCTATTCGTCTGACGAGTCTAATAGATTATTAAAGTTTCTCATCCAAATATCTTTAGAGAAAGAACAAGTTACTATATATCATTTATTGAAGAGGTAGATCGTGTATACTGGATATACATTTAACTCTATCTGGTAGCATGTATTACTACATAGGTATTATATTTAAGTAGATGGTTATTATGATTTAAAATGCCAATTCTGAATATTTAAAATTACACAGTTCACTGTTGAATGTTTAGCAATAAGTTGACAATCTTTCTACTATGATAGTATCTACATTAATATATTAACAGTACTTACAACTTACGTATATTTGTTTCTTTAGATTTGAACTTTCAAAAATGGGATGCTGCATATTTTTGCATGGAAAAATAATTTGAGGAAATATAAAAATCCATATAATAACTAATACATTAATAAATGAAAATGTAAACATTAACATTATGTAAAAAGTCTTGAAAAGCACCTTAATTTAAACTCAAAGTCAGTTTGACTAACTAAACAAATTGAGTAAGCTGCCCTTGCAAAATCTTTAACTATTCAGTTGTTGCTAATAAAGAATGTTGTTTTACGTAAAAGTGATGTACAGAGATTCAAAAGATAGCTTCTAAAAATTAAATTGTCATTTAAAATATTTTAAATATTCTAACAATTAAAACAATAAATCAAATTCTTCTATACGTGGATATTTTATGAGCAAGTAATAATGATCCATTCATAACTTAAATGATATCAATACCAGGGCCCAGGCTCATGGACTTTTACTCCTTACTCCTAACTCCTAGAATCTATAGAAACCTAGGAGTAAGGATTATCCGGGGCTCATCAACATTTTTGTATCAGTCCTCACTCCTTGAAAGTTTCTAGGAGTCAAAATAATGAGTGAGAAAGGGGTAAATTCAAATCTGCTGTTTTTTAAATTAATTTTTTAAATTTCACAATTTTTTTGGTATTGGCATTAAGGATCGATTTCTTAATAGTCTGATTGAAACTTTAAGTTGAGGTATTATTTATCAATTACGTTAACTAATTAATCATATTAATCGTATATTCACTATTCACAAAGAGGATCGGAGTTCGGAGGATTAATACAAATTAAAATTGTGTACGGCAGGATTGGATGGAATCCTCATGATCTTCGATGGTACCCCGACAAATCGTGAATTAGTGAGGATTGAGGGTCGAAAACAATTTAGGCACTAATCCTTCAACATTTGATTTTATAACCAATCTGCCCCTTAAATCTTGGAAGAAATTATTTCTCCTATTCTTTAATATTTATCTTTATTGAACTTTAAACTAAAGGTCATTTCGAGGGCTAAATGGGAATTTTTTGAACAATCCTTATTATTATGAAGTGGGCTTCTTGATAATATTACACAGAAATTTATTTTAAAAAGTTAATTGTTTAAGCGAGAGATCGAATTAAAATGTTTGAGGGGATCGTTTGTTTGATCCCTTGAAAAAACCTAGGAGTAATCCTAACTCCTTGCTTTGAATCAAGGAGTAGTATCTATGACAAGCCAGACCTTGGAAATTTTCTACTCCTTACTTCTCACTCCTAACTCCTAACTTAATTTTTAATTGTTACGATGAGATAGAACTTATTTAAAAAACTAGGAGTTAGGAGTAAGGAGTTGATGAGCCTGGGCCCAGTATATATAATATGCTGTTAAACTATAGAAAATATGAAGCTGCAGGTAAGGATAATTATTGCTTTCACAATCCCATTAAAAATAAAATAAAACTTTATAATTAGACGTGACTTATAAATACGCTTAGGTTTAGTCATTAGTCATCAGTATGATCGTCAAACTTTCCTCCCAGAATTTGTTCTCTGAGATTGACAACGTCTACCAATGTTTGATAGCTCCTTTTAATCCCTCTTGGAAGGGCTCGACAAGAAGTCAAGTTGAGTCTTCGGAGGTGAAGACATGTTTTCAAGGCTGCTTTGACACTCTCAAAGGAAACGGATGAGCCACAAAGGTCGAGAATCTCAACGGGCCTTCCAGCTTTCTCATCGTCGTCAACTTCAGCCAAGGCTTTTACTGCCAGATTAATTGCATCTTCGTTTGAATTCCAAGAGAAATCGATTTCTTTAAAGCTATGACGCCATTTCCTAACTATCAACTCCAGCCCGTCATTACTTGACTTTGTTGCAAAACAACCTAAATAAATTGAATGTTGAAATCATTTATTGTATTCAAAACATTAATATTATGAGATCTTAATTGTGAAATTTATTTATTTGGATGAATTTACCTGATAAATACAGGTGTTCTAAATCCCATGCCGGTACCCGTACTAAACCAGAATCGCTAATTTTTGTACATCCTCTCACATCCAAGAGTCTCAATTTATTTGAGTTCTTCACAATTCTCTCAAGATCAGAATCGTCCATTCCCTTTAAAATAAAATTTAATTATAAAATATTTTTCTATTGAGTTATTTGAGCTTTAGTTATTTTATTATTACCGGACACTTTTTTGGATCAACAGCAACGCTGAGCTCTTCGAGTTCTGGAAAACCTCGAGCACTAGCCTAAATTTTTATCACAAATTAGTAAGAATTGTATCTATTTATTACAATAATTTTTATATTTAAAATATTATTATACCCATATTTACTCTATACAACTGTGTACTCACTTGATCTTTCAATGATGATTCTCCTAAAACAATTTCCGAATTCGTAAGTCTCAAAATTCTTAATAAAGGACAACCAAGTTGAAGCTGCTCAATTCGAATGAAAATCGAATCTCTCCTTGGGGAAGTGACGCTTGAAAGATCCAAAACTTGCAAATTAGGGCAATGTTCCTACAAATTAATATCAGATTTCACAAATTAGGTTAAAGATCACATGGTTAGTCATTGAATTAGAAAAGTTCATATCCTTTATATCTGGAATCAATGTAAGGATCGATTGACTTACAGCGAGTGATGCAATGATTTGAGGACAATTTGCAAGACAATTGCTCGCGAGAGATAAATGCTCCAGGTTTTCTCCTAACACCTCAGCAGCTTCTCCTAATGCTAAAGGAGACACTGCGCTCTTCGTATTATATGTCGTCTGAAATAAAAGTAAACAATATTTGACAAAATAAATCAATTGTTAACTAGACATAGCAAAGTCGGGATTGCATAAAACTTACAGAGATTGCAGAGAGATCAAGTTTATTGAGTGATGTGCAAGTTTCGGTGATTGCTTTAAGATTAGACGCGCTGAGTTTTTGACAGCCAGACATTCCGAGACTCATCAAAAATTTACATTTGTCCACAAGGAAATCGACAGCCAGATTTGTAAGTGCAGACGACCAGCCACCTATAATAAAAACAGCACAATCGCTATTATATTGTTCAATTGCATTAAATTTATCATAGTCAGCAGAAAATCTCATTATCATAAATATCAATATTATCAACTTACTAATATTCAAATGCTTCGCATAAAAAAATTTGTTTTGGAGGAGAAATGTCAAATTTCTTTCAGATCTGAATACATCTTTGATTCTTGGTGTCGCAAGATCAACATTCCTCCACAATTCAGGATTTGAGGCAACTTTATGCCAAAGACGACAAACTTTAGACGCTCTAAAAATTCACAATTTGTTAAAAACAATGTCCTATAATACAAATAGTACTAAATAAACTATGTAATATATTTTACAAATCTTTAATTCAATATTTAGTATGAAATTATTAAAAAGGAATAAACGGCACGATTACCTGATTAAAAGCGGCACAGATCCTTCGTCTCTTTCGGCAATAGATAAAATGTTAAACAGAACATTTTCAGGGAGTGAATCTCCCCATCCACTTGGCGGAGAATTGGAGAGTCCATTCAAAGACCCCATATATTGGATATCGTCAAGAAGGGGACCAACTTGGGTTCTACTTGATTGTCCCAAATCATCATCGTCGAAATCGGACACATCTTCGTCTTCGTCTTCTCCCTTCTTCCTCCTCTTCTTCTTGAAGCCGTGGCCTCCGCGGAAATGAGCACCACGCTTGCTATGAGGAGATTTTCTTATTTTCAGTTTGAGGCCATTAGGAGCGGAAATTTGGGAGTGGTAGATGACCGAAGGAGGAAGCCCAGGAGTTCCTGGAGGGCCTTGGAGAATTTTTGCACCTCGACCTCTTCCCCTTCCGGCAACTGGAACTGGAGCATAAACAAGAGGACTGACAACAGGGGGAGGAGGAACCGAAGTCGAGGCTTTGTGATGAAGAATTTCATTTTGAACTGCGTCCATCGCTGACTTCATTTGGGACATTTGGGCTTGGAACTGCGTTAAGAACATGTCGGTTTTTTGACGGCCTGAGCCATCAACAGGGAGTGGTTGGCCTCCCGTCGGTCCTTTCCGACCAGCACAAGCAGCGGACGATGAGGCAAAGTCTGCCACTGTTACCATTTTGCTCACAGAAGACAAACTCTCTTTTTGTACTTTGGCCAAAAGGTTAGCCATGTTCTTCCCAGGTGTTTCTCGAAAAGGCTTGAAAGATCTCCCAATTGTTGAGTTGATCAACCCACGCGGCTCGGCAATCCCTGAGGATCCCGAGTCCGAGGAACCACTTGGCGATGACATGTTGATGATTCCAGAACTGTCTGCTGGTAGTTGTTCCGTCACAACCTTCGATTCTCTTTTATTGAATCCATTCATGGCTATTTAAAACAATTTATTAAAATCTATATAAAGAAATTCAACTTTACTTTCAAAATACTAAAATAAATACTCCGATAACGAATTATCGGATTATTTATTTAATTCGAATTAAAGTTTTTATTAAATTTTTACTTTCTTATATTCCTTTCTTCAATGGTTTCAAGGAATGATGGAGAAGAATAAAGAAGATAATTTTTTGTTACGAAATCTTCACATTTTTCAAAATGGCCAAATCTCTCCTTAAACTTCGAAACGAAAACTTTTGAGAAGCTTGTTCTTGGGGGAAAAGGGTGATACATTTGATTAAAAAGGGTAGTAATTGTTTTGAATCAAAATGTAAATATCTCTCTTATATTTGAATTTAAAAATGTTGATTGGTGTGATTATCAAGTTCACTCCCTACTTCAGTAGCTAACGAATTAATTACCGAAATACTGGGGATTTCACAGGTTGGATCAAAACTGGTGGTCACACAACAGAAGAAGAGTTAAATAAAGTAAATGAATGAGACTCTGGAGATCTCCAAAGTTTGATTTATTGTGTCAGACAGGAGAGATATACGTGCTTATAAGAAGACGGGATTGTGAGCAGAAGTGAGCGAAATGTAAGTCATATGTCAATTGGAGGCAGTCGAAATCTCTCCAGGAGATTCACTGGAAGAACCCAATATGTATACAAAATGCTAATCTCTCCCACTCTCACTTTTCAACTCGACGATTAAAATCCTCAAAAGAATGTTTATGAAATCCGGAACATAAACAGAGTTGTGCCCAACCAAGGAGTGTTTTATCTTCACGCCACACGAATCAAAACACTGGGGAGAACCTCGGATTTTCGATAAACTATTTCCAACTGACTTCAAAGGTATTCAAATATTTCTCATTGATTCCACAAAACACACCCAAGTAGGACTTGACTCTGGTGAGGATTGAAATTGTATTTTGAAATGTGTTTTCTTCCTCTCAGTTCCGGGGAGAATCTGAAGCTGGTGAATTTTTACTCCTGTGGTGGTGGTGCTACCAAAGAAGACACCTTCGAGTTCACAGCCTAGTGAGTTGAATCCCTATAATATAAAGTAGGTTGAGAACATGAACATCAGAATAGGAGTTGTTCTCCTCTATAGAGATATATTCCAAGCCCCATGTAGTCTCCCCACACATGCAATCCGCCTTATCATCCCGACTGTTCTGCGTTGTATACATAATATAACTCTTTACCTCCCATATTATAATATGAAATGTTATAAAGTCATATAGACTATGTAATGGAACGTAATAGTTGGGGGCTCCTAAATGGGATAGTATATTTAACGCTCCCATCCTCTAATGCATTTGTTCACATGTTGTTGGAGTAAATTACCACCAAGGGCCAATCATCATGTTGGTAGTGGAAGTATGAAAAAAATTCTCTAAACATTCGGATGTCCCATTCAATAATGTTCACCAAGACTCTCATCCATCTTCAAATAAAATCCACTTAGGCCTCAATTTTTAGATCCTAGTCGTCAGTTTTCAGCAAGTAAATACATAAATTTAGAAAAGATTCATGAGAGCATTTTTTTTATAGCCGCGGAATGGGTCGATTTTCAAAATAAAAGAACGATTGGTTTGGTTTATTTGTCTCACAGTTGATTAATTCAATTAATTAGGTTTGATTTATGTTAAATATTAGTTAAAAGAACATAATATCAAAGTTAAATATGGTTAATCTATTTTCCGAGCAAATGCCAAAAAAGTTGACAATTATGGCACTTTGCTAAAAAGGCTTACTTATTGTTAGTTCAATGTTGAACTGAAACATGTTTAGGGTGTACCGGTGTATAGGAAAGAACGACGCATTTCCCAAAACATTTAAACATAAGAACCGACTTTCCCTTACTATAGGCTACTGAAAGGATAAAAATCCACTGCGTACTTGATTTTTGGAATTCATATCTTTAATTTTAACTGAAAGAAGTAATAACAATAAATACCATATTGTTGTATTTTAGTACTCATACTGTAATGAAAATAATTAATTTAATTAACAATTTTTATTGATTTCATAGACTGACCTGACATGGGAGTGATTCACCGGGCGCTTTTGACTTGGTTCCTTGGACTGATGTTCCTCATCTTCCTTCTCATGCGAATAGAAAAACGAGTGACATGGAATTGGTTCGTCGTCTTCATCCCCTTGTGGATATTTGACATGTGTGTCATCTTGTACGCTGTTTTCTACCTCATAACAAGATATCGGAATGGTCAACAAGAACTCTCAAAGTCATTTCTCAAAGACAAATTCCCTTTCATTTTTGGAACATTTCTAAAGGTTGTTTTTCAAATAATGCTCTGTATCAAGCTCGAATATGACCCGTCTGGTCTCTCCAACGAAGGAGTTTTTATTCCTTTTTGGTTATTGCTCTCAATCATCATTATTTGTACTCTTCGGTCTTTAAAAAATTTAACCAAAATCCACGAGAGTTGTAATACAAGTACTCAAAGTCAAAGCTCTCGTGCTCCTCGACGCCGAAGAACCTAAAAATTGTCCAATCTATTAATTAATTAATAATTCTCAATAATATCCAGAACCTCATTAACTTTAATTTGAGTGCCCATTATCTCATTAACATTAATTTGAGTATCCAATGTCAAGCCAGATCAATGCCATTAAATATTGTTATTCTTGAATAAAACATTAAAATTAACCAAGTTACGAAATATTTAACTTTCCTTCGTTATATCATCATCTCAAAGTTCCTCAAAGCATATAATTTAATAGATAAGTTAAGAAAACCCAAGGAGCCACCGTGGTTGGTCATTTCGTAAACGAGGCGGAGAATCCGAACTTTATTGACGTCATGATTGGCTCGTTGTTCTATCACCTGCCCCAAGTCATTTCAAGGTAAACATAAGGATGAGGGCAGAGGAGGGCGGAGTTCATTTGTTGGCGGGATGATTCGTCTCCATTGTTTTCCACACACGCCAGATGGCTTTTCTGTCTCTCTCCTCATTTCTATTCCTTTCAATCTGGCCCACTGTCTCACAACAAGCTTCCTCTTTTCCCCTTTAGTTCTTCACATCCCTGGGGGGTTTGTTTTCATCCAGCGTGCTTGTTGCGAATTGTGTGAGATCGGGACTCACTCGCACGGGGATTCGAGCCACTTCTTGTTCATCTGTCTGTATATGTGTGTGAGTATATGGAAGTGCAAGCACGCCATTGCCCATTGGCAAAGATCTTCTTTGGATCCTTTGGTGAGTGAGGACTCGGCTCACTAGGCTCCACTACACCAACCATCAGCTCAACGATCCCTCGTCTCTCTCCACTCCTCACCATCCCGTCACCACCACTCGGCCCAAGAGGAACACAATTTTTGCCGCATTAGCATAAGAAGGTAAGGTGGAATTGTGATTTGATTAATTAAACATTACTTAAATGGAATCTGATAACTGAGGGTGGTAGGCTCGCCACTTGCACCGATCCCCGAACCTCGGCGTGTCGAAGGGTAAACAAACTCCGGCCGAGTCACAGGCACTCATTTACATAATCATTTTTCGACACTCGGCTTCGACCTTCCTTTATTAGCTTCCTTAGCCTTTGTCCGGCCAAGCTTGGTCATCGGCGTGGGTCAGTGAGGGAGGAGGAGGATTGGATTATTTGTAACTCTGGGTTTGACTTGCCAAATTCCTCCATCTTATTCGGCTCGATCAAGATTGTGACGGCTTGTCTACCTTAACTTTTTGAGGGGAGTCACGGTCAATAGTTTGATCATTCCAAATCTCGACTCCACGGCTTCCCAATTCCGTACAATGGGTGTTCCGAAGGGCTAAAGACTTGGTTTGAGAAGGAGGAATTGAGGATTTTTGCATCCCACTTCGACTTTGTCATTAAATAATTGTGTTAGTTTCCCTCTTTTTTCACTTCTATCGACCCACTTGGAGTTGACAGGAGGACAATTGAACTTTATTGGTGATTCCTGGCTTTCGACCGCTCTTCTCACCAATCTATCAAGGATAAAAAAGGGCCAAAAGAACTCATGATGAGGATGTGTGAAAGCTTCTTTCTACAAGATTTGACTTCTTTTGACAGGAAATCACACACCCAAGTTTCATATACGGGAATAATTCTCTACCCACACTAATTTTAATCAATAACAGTTATTTAATGCGCAACAAATTATTCATTTCCCTATAATTTATACAATATTAGCATTTTAGTACAAAAGTTATTTCTAAAGTCTGAAGAGACCCATTTTATAATATCAAGTTTCATAATTTATTCTACGCCGTCGAAGCAAAAAGTTCATTGTATTTATATTATATGACCTATTATAATATCAATATCGTAATAGCTTCTACATGTTTTATATCTGTGATAAAATTATTTTCATTTTGCTAAACTGAAAGTCAGCAAAAAATCCATGCATAAATACAATTCCCCCTTTCTCCCTATCTTATACGAAATAAGCTAACGTTTTTAACGGTCTTTGCGTACAAACAAGTATTTTATAAAAACAAGTATTGACTATGTTGTCTAACTATTTTGCTCTATTAGTTATTTGCTACTCACTATTAAGAATTATTGCAAGACTTTTAACTTGTTCTAATGTATTTGCAATTATACGTCATTTTTCCCTCACAAGTTATCAGCCTCGCATATCCTAATATCCTGTATGATTAAACATTGGATCAAATTAATCAGATTTGAGCATTTATTTCTGGTGAATTCAGATAATAATATTTTAATGATCGATTATCAATTCTAGTGTCAATGGTATGGGAGGATATTAAATGGTGAAAATTGTTGATTCTATCCTAGGATTTCAATGTTTGGAATTGAATGAGTCATTTGTTTGTGTCTACACAATCCGATAGGACACAAAGAGCCTTGTCGATTTTAAAAGCTAGTCAATCATTGAATCATACGAATTCCATATACCTATTCATTTTTACAATTTTATTATTGTTACAGGACTGCAGTTTTCTAATCGGAACATTGGACAGAAGAAAGAGAATTTTGCTTGCATCCAGAAATTAGTCAACCTAGCCGACCGCGTATAGATAGTTGGTTAATCTAGAAGCACAAGTTTCCTTTACTCTTCATCCAGGTCATCCGGCGCGAACTTACCGTGGTTAGTAAAATAAACATTTAATTCAGTTTTTTTATTATCACTCCTTATCTTCCCCCATTCATTATTGTGGAAGCTCTTGAACATCATTTGACCAATGGAGATTTATTTAGGTGCACGGAAGTTCGTGACGGTGTTTTTGGAAGCAACGGGTCTAAATGGTGACGAGGAGACAGGATGTCGGGGAATTCGGGGCCATTGGCGTCCACAAAAGGGGAATCAACCTCAAGCAAACCTACAAAACCGACAACATTCGATTCATTAAATATTAATAAACTCTTCAAAGTAAGTTGATCTATTCGAACTTATAAGCTCATCTGTTTGTATGATAAAAATGTTGATTACTAAGCAAATTATCAATTTTTCTCTTTCCGGATAATTGAACTTTGACGCAATGATTGTTATGTTTATACTTTCGTAACTAGGTATATAACCTTTTCAACATAGTAGTGCTTATTCAGATCATTGGATATGAATGAAATGATAAAAAAATGAATGGTTGATAATGACATTAGCTACTAAAAATGTTTTTATTGGTCGCAATATATTCAAATTCCATGTGTTTTAATTTTTAGGGCAAAACAACAGAGCCGGTGACAAAGACAGTACATCCCAAACATGGCATGCAATCGCTGGGAAAGGTCCTCCCCGCCCGAAAACCTGGGAATCTCAATTCTGTGAAAAGCGAGAGCACAAGTAACGAGAACAGTAACAGCAACTCAACAGCCACACCATCGGTCCCTCCGACACCTCCTTCTGGCCCTCCTTCTGCTGGCATTGGACAACCTCCACAGCCTCCAGGATGGACATCTCATTCATCAGGTCCACCAGGCCATCCTTCTCATGCTCCCAATGTGCCCTCAACCGCACAGCCGCTGCACGAGAAGAACTGGACTGGGGGTCACGGGCGGGGAGCAAATTATCCATCACAGCGGTTTGCTCAGGAATTTCCGAGTCTAGCTCCAGAAACTCAGTCATCGAAGGGTCCTCAACAAAACTCCACTGGTCCGACACCTCTTCCACTTCAAATGTCAAAACCACAGGACAATCAATATGGTCCCGGACCAATTCTAAGGCCTCAGAGTAAGATTTGAATACCCACCTTCATTTCAATTAAAAATTAAAAATAGTTAATTTCCATGAATCTAATATTCAAATTTTCTCATTAGCCGAAGGGAGTTGGACCCAGGGGGGAGGGCGAGGGATGCAAAGACCTCCTGGCCCACCACCTCAATCAAATGCGAATCAAAGAGAGTTTCAAGGTAATAAAATCTACTTCAGAAATCATCACCAGTAATAAATAGAGAGGAAGTTGGGTAAAATTTATTCATCTATTCTGAGCTCAACATTTCGTTTATATTTATATGGATTTTGGAAAAGATCAGTGAAAATGATTCGATTAGGATTAGTGAGCTCGGTAGATGTTAAAATTAACTAGCTATTATAAAATTAGTATACTTATGTAATTTTCTTTAATTAATTCAATTAGTTATAGAGTTAACTCATTTAGTGCTAGAAATTGAATATTAGTATATTAATGAAGTAATTAAAAATCAGACCGAGGGAACTTGGGCGGCCCGACTCCTCCGCCAATGTCTCTGGTCCAGGGAGGCCATGCGCCGCCGCCTCTAGGAGCATACTCAATGCCGTATGGAGGCTACCCACCTTCTCATGTATGTTCTTTTCTCTCAATCATTAATTCTTTAATATATGCAAATGATGAACGTAGAGCTGAGTACTTCAATGAAGACTTTATACTACCCACCGATCCCTGATGAATTCAAAGCTTCTTCACTCAACGAGCCATTTGATTTTGAAAGCTCTTTACCATTTGGGTTTTTTATTTCAGATGTATCCTAATTCGGGTGGATCGAGCGGCGGAGGATCTTATTACGGAGGTGGATCGAGGTACGGAATGCCGGCCCCTCCACCTCCAGCTTCTTCCGATTCTCATCCACAGAACAGAGAAAGGGGGAGAGGGCCACCGCCACAAATGCGACCAAGCTCTCACTTTACAGTGAAACCGATTATAAAAATGGAAGATCTCGATCGGATGGACGAAATTCCACAAGACGGCGGTTGGGCTTCGACTCATGATGACGTCGACTACAACAAGAAGATTAGCTTTAGTGACGATGAAGAGGATCCTAAGCGAGAGCCGACGGCGAGGAAGAAAGTTGAAGAGAGGAAAGAAGAAGAGCCTAGAAGACCTCCGAAACTCATGGATAGGCAAATAAGTCTAAATGATAGGGAAATTGAAGGGAGGTTTGAAAATATGAATAGAGATTCAAGAAATTCTTATGATTATGAACAAGATGAACATTGGTCACGAGGCGGAGGTCCCCCTCAACAATTTGATAATAGAGGGAAAAGGGGCCGTGAAGAAGACTGGAGACGGTAAATTAAATTTTAATTAAATATGCATATTTTTATACTGAATGTGAGTAGAGGCTGGGACTGGGAATGAGTGAAATTAATTTTGTTTTTAAAATAGGGGACGAAAAGGTCAAGGAGGACCTGAAAGAGGTGGAGGAGCGCCTGGGCGAAATGAACCCAGAGATCGTGATGGAAAATTCGCTGTCAATTTACCTCCTCGGTTTCAAAAGCAACAGCAGAGCGTGCCTCTTTTTCCTATGCAACAACAGCAAGGACAAAGGCAAACTCCTAGTCCTGTTTCAGGTTTGAATAATTAATTTATCTTTATTATAATATTCATAATTTGTTATACATTAATTTTAAATTTTTATTATCAATTGAGTTTATTCATTTTATTCTCAATTTCAGGAAAGGAACGAGGAAGTGAGCGTTCCGATGGTCGTGATCGGCCCCCAAGTCGAGACGTGAATATTAAGATTCTGAATCGACAACGAGTTGATTCTGAATCGAGCAGAGAAAGTGGGAATAGAGATAGAGATCGCGGTCATAATGACCGGCGAGGATTTTATAATGAATATGACCCTAGGTAAATTATTTCTTATAATATTTGAGTATCTTAAAATGAAATGATGAATGTTTAAGCGGAGAAATTATGTCGACTTTATACTACCCACCGAAACAATTACCTGATTACACCTCAATAATATTTCAAATAATCTTTAATTATTTGTGAATTAATTTTCGTTTTATTTTATTACATTTCTGAAGAGATAGGAATAATAGTGAAAAGGAAAGTAAGAACTCGCGATTTGGACCTTCTGATGCTCCCAAGGATAAGAATAAAGAGAACAACGAAGACAAGAAATTTCAAGAAAGTGACCAGGGTAGTGAAAGGAAAGATGCATCTAAACAAGAAGATACTAAGAGTGTGTTTAGAAAAACCGAAATGAAATCATGGGCAGATGAGATGGAAGATGAATTAGAAATGGATTACCTTCCGAAAAAGCCCATAAAGGTTAGATTTTTTAAACTAACTTTTCTTTTTTCATTTATATTTGAATGATGAATGTTTAAGCGGAGAAATTATGTCGACTATATACTACCCACCGAAACAATTACCTGACAATTTACCACTATTAATTTAATATATCAAATTGGTATATATGGGTAATTAAACATGGTTTTATTTATTTTAACAGGAAAATAATCAACCAAGGAGGGAAAAGGTTGAAGAAAAGCCCAAACGAGTAATAATTCATCAACGTAAAGTAGAAGACATGCGGTCACCGAAGGTAATTAAACTATTCATCACATTCATTTTTAAAAATTTCTCTCAGCAAAATATTCAAATTTTTCGACTTTGTTATTAATTGTAATTAAACTTTATAGGCTGATCCACCTCCCGAACAGAAACAATCCTCCGAGCCAAAGAAAGAAAAAATTGACACAAGTGGTAAGCCAATAAGCGTCTGGGGCGAGCGAGAAGAACGATTGAGAGAGAAGGAAAATTCTCCAACTCAACACCAAAGTCCCAAAGACGTATCGAAGAATTCTCATTCACCAGCAGAAAAGGAAGGGAGGAAGTCGGCCGAGAAAGAACCAGCCCCACATGTACCAGCTTCAAGAGCGAATCGCCAATTGTCTTCAGAGTCACAAGATAAAAATCGAAGCTCGTCCGAGAAAGAGATGAAGGAAAGAAAAGATCAAAGAGAAAAGGGAGACCAGAAGAGTGAGCGAGATAGAACTAAGTTTGATCGCAGTGGTCCGAAAGATTCTCGTGATAATACAAGAGGAGGAGGTCAAGGAAAGGGTAGAAGATGGGACGAGGGAGGTAGAGGTCCACGTGACCACGATCATCGAACTCCAGATCGAGATTTCCTTCCTCCACGATTAGAAACCGAAAAATCACTTATCCCTGAAGGTGAAAAGAAGGAAGGAGTAAACAAGACGAGAAGCTTCGAGAAAATCCCCAAAAACAAAGATGGTAAACGTGATGGGCACTTTGAAGGGAAGACTGACCGCGGAGGGAGCCGAGAAACGATTGATAATCGTGAGAGTGGAAGGAAAGATACGGATCAGGGCTATGGGAAAGATAAAGGTGAAATTGATTCTGGTGATTCTGGAAAGAGCGGAAGAGGGAATCGTAATAGAGACAGAGCCGTTTATCAAGCCCGAGGTGGATACAGTGGAGCTGAGAGCGGAAGATCCAGGAGTGGAAGAGGACAACAAAAATCTCGTGGAGGAAGTAGTGGTGCTTACCAAGAGAAAGGAAAAGGTGAAAAAGACCATTCAGAGAAGGATTCAATTTCTGAGATCCACGAAGGAGTCGATGTTGATAAGAACGAAGATGTTGGAAAGATGATGGATCTTGGGAAAGATGGGAAGAAAGCAGGGAAATCACCTTCTGGGAATAATCGAAGAGGACGCGGAGGAGCTGGTGGAAATCGTCTTCAAGGATATGGACCTCCCTCGGATAAAAATCCATTCTCAAGTGGATCTAAAGATGAGGAAGGGAAAGAACAAAAACCCCATGAGAAACCGATTAAGCTCCCAACTACCGGCCCTATTCCACTAATGGACCTTCCTGAATTGTCACCTCCGAATTTGCCAACTCGGTCTTCCCATGGGGATCGTGGGGCGAGATATGGGGATCGAGGACGCGGAATGTCCCAACGGATGAGAGGTGATCGAGGTGGCGGTGATTATGGCTCCTGTCGCGGTGGGGGAGGAAAACAACAGCGAGGAAGAGGAGAAGCTAAGCCCCTCATGAGCCTCCAAGCTGATGAATGGGAAACTGAAACTGATAGTGAAGATGACCAAAAGAAAGATGGAAAGATTAAAAAAGAAGGGTAAGTTGGTTTTATACACTACATACTGATATTCAACTTGTTTGAGAATTGAACATAATATTGGCCTTTTTGATTGTATTATTATTGTGTGGTTGTGGTTTGAGACATTTTTTAAATTGTGTATTTAAACATTTTAAATAAAATGAGTAATTTTGTGTTGTTTGATGCTTTGTGTGAATTAACAAATTAATTAATTTGTAGTGGGACGAGCAGAGCTCCAGGAGCTGAAAAGTTCCGTAATCAACAACATGGTGGGCGAAAAGGAGGCGAGTCTTTGAACACTGGTGGCAATCAGCAAAATGAGAGTCATGGACGCGGTGCGAAGGGTTCTAGAGGAAGTGGACCTTCTAGCATAGAGCCTTTAGATCCGTTTGTTTCTGAGCATGGATCTGCATCTCCTAGAAATTACACAGATAATTTGGATTCTGCTGATGTTGACAGTTTGGGATTCCAAGAAGTTCGGAATAAAAAGAACGGAGGAGCGAAGGAGAAGCCAAATGGAACTAAATCAGCAGCTCCGCGTCAAGAGAAATCTGGGAAGCAGTTGAAAATCAAGAATCCTCCTTATGATCCAAGGTCGACAGTCGCTCCTCGATTCCAATCAAAGGGTCAAAGTTCTCCGGCTGGAACGGGCAATAATACTTTTAAGACTCCTGAACAGTCATCCACGATTCCGACGAATTTCAAAGGTAATATAAATAAAGTGGTTATTTAATTCATTATTTATTGAAACAAAAACGAGGTTTAGGAGCTGTAAAATAGGCGCTATATGATATTTTTGACAATATTAAAAAATATGATATTTTTATTTATAGAACCCGCCCCTATCCCTGTAAATGCTTGGGAAAAACCGATCACCCCAACTCTTCGTGCTGATGGAACTAGCAGCCTCATTATTGGTCAAGGATCTTCAGCTCTTCCAGAAAGAGAAGGAAAAGAGAAAGAGCCGATTGAGCTTCCAAATAAAGGATTAGCAACTCCAATTGGTCCACCTAGTTCTCAGACTGCTCATCTCGATGGCACCAATCCGCCAGTAAAAACAATGATATTTGAGAATAGGAATTTTAAAGAATCGAACAAGTTCAGTGAATCTATTGCGAACAAAGCTGTAGAAGCTCCTAAAAGCGATCTAAAGAAGGATTTAATTATCAATTCCGTTCTTGAAATGGGTAAAGACCTGACTTTTGGAAAGTCATCCGGGAACGAGAGTCCTGACCTTGACTTTGAAACATTTGATGACACGAGTAATTCTTCTCAAAGTGTTTCTTCGTTGACCAAGTCTCATTCGACCTCTAAACCAATTCCACTTGCCGTTTCACGGTCTCCCTACATTACATCTCATCAACCTTCTCCGATTAGCCCATTGGCTGCCGATTTAAACAGTAAGGTCATGTCAGTCCGGCAGATTTGGGATGCCCCTGAAAAAAATATCCCAGAAGAGAAAACAAGTTTTCATGGAGGATTTGGTCCCGACTCTTACAAGTCTGATACTTCAAGAGACTTTGGGTAAGAATTACACATAATATTTTATTTGTTTTTAATTTTCAAAAAAAATATTAAATTAAATGAAAAATTAGTTTTTGGTTTATAAAAGTAATTTTATTTTTTTGCTTTACACTAAAGCTCATATTTTCATAGACAAAGTTTGCAATCCGGTGTTGCTGGATATGGTCAGACTCATAATACTTCAATGGCAGCGATTTCTAAACCAGACCCTACCAATTCCGTTGGTTTGAGACAGGTAATTTCAAAACAATGCAAAGAATATTCCATAGTTGAATAAAATTTTTTATGATTTCTTTGGAATTTGATTTAAAATGTTAAATATTTGGAATATTTAGCAAAAGACGCCAGCACAACAAGCAATGGAGTCTCAGAGCCATGGTGGAATGTCTTCTCCCTTTGCTTATGGAATTCAGCAAGCACACCAAGGAGCAAATACGTTCGGTGGCATGTCTGCAATTCCCTCACCCCCAACTGTCATGTATGGATCACAAGTACATCCCAACCACCCGACTCCTGGAATTTATCAGGCCTTCCCACATGTTGAAACCAACCAGGTCAATATATTTTTATTTCATTCTTTAAACAAATTGAACTTTGTGACTCTTTATGTCATTTACTTATATTGATAATAATCAGAGTCTAACTTGTTTTGATGGAAAATTGTAGGTCCATCCAGTCCGGTCTGGATTTGGTCAATTTGGAGGGCAAACTACGAATACTTTAAACATGGGCTTTTTATTTCAAGACAATTCTTCTTACGGGTCGTTGAACTCGTATCAAGCGCATTCTCATTCCCATGGCCAAGGGAGTGGCGGAGGTGTGGGGCAGAGTAGCGGAGGAAATCGAATCTCGCCAGGACCACTTACAAGCTCTGGAAACGGAGGTGTTCTCATCGCCTCTGCCACCAATTCATATGGCGGGATGAAGAGTGGAAATGTGAGTGGAAATCACTCCAATGCTCTTCACCATCAACAGGGATACTCACAAATGCCCCATCACCAGGCTGCTCTGGCCCATCCCCAACATCAACATCATTTGAACACTGGCCAATCCAAAGGAGCCTATTCCCAAGGAGGAATTCCTTCACAACCCCAAGTATGCACCCATTTTATTATTTGTAATTTAACAAGCATAATATGGTACAGAAACAGAATATCTGTTGTTTAATGATCATTTGAGCAATGATTAGAGTCTAGAGTATAATACAAATGAAATTAAATTATTTCAAAATTATTAATTTGACATTTTATTTTCAGACGCCCATGTTTATCCCGTATGATCCGACTCAAGCGTCGGTGATCAACTTAGGCCAGAATTACCTTACCTCGACTATGCGAAGTGGTGGTGTTCCACCTCCTTCAGCAACCCCTCCTGTCCAAACACTCCAAGCGACTTCCAACTATTATGCTGGTTCGAGTGGGAATCAAACTGGCGTCTTCCCAGGTGGATCAGCTCAAGGAGGAAGTCTTCAGCAACTTCATGTCGCAGTTCCAACTCCCCAAGCCATGCAGAACCTGAATGCGTCCCAACATTACCATGGACTTCAATTTCAACCCACTATTGGCTTACCAGGGTTCAGCTCTCAGGTTAATATAATGATTGGGATAATTCAAAGTTTAAAATATATAAAAACAATGTGTAGTGATGTTTTAATATGTTGAATTTTACCTATAATTTAAATGTTGTATTTTAGGCTGCTCAAGCTACAGTCTCAGCGCTCAATCTTGGAAATCAATTAGTGAGAGCTACTGGACAGGGACACTCCGGTTACATGAAGACACAGATGGAAATGGTTCAGTCGGGTCATCAAATGAAACCCTCACATGAAAACCTCATGAATCAAGGCTGGTCTGGACCGTTCTCAATGGGACAAACCTCCCATTATCCTGGCAAGAGTGGCGGAGTCCCTGATAGAAATAATGGAAACAACATGGGGAACGTTGGAGGAATTGGGCCCCGAAAGGGGAATAATCATATGGGAAATATGGGGAACATGAAGTATAACCAAAATCCCGGATACCCTGGACAGGTGTGATTCTAATCTAAATTAACTTTTTTTTAAATTATTGTTCTATAAAATTATTTGTAATATAAAAAACTATTTGAAGCAGAAGAGTGGACGATACTCGGCTCCAGGACCGATCCAAAGGCCTATGTCCACATCTCCATCAACTGGTTCAGGCCCAGTGGTGTCTTCTGGTTCTTCACACTCCTCAGCACCACTTCAAACAGCCCAACATTCAGCAGGATCTCCAGGCCAACTTGGCGGCATGGCGGCCCACATTGGGAAATCGATGGGAGGTGGTGATGGCGAGAAGCGGGGAACCCCGCCGAGCTCGTCGACCGACGCACTCCTCCCGACCCCATCCCCCTCCCCATGATGAGTAGCGATGAGGACTGAAAAAGGCAGTGAGTAGATGATGGAAGTGTCCCCTTTGCTTTCTACTACTCACGAGCAACACGCGATGACCCCCATATGAATAATGACACTTGCTGCTCGAGGTTCAGGCCTCAGGTCCTAAGAAGTACCCTACTATTGATTTTTTTGCTTAGAGATTAGTTTCAAGTTTGGACTCTGACGATCCGACGCTAATCGTAAGTTTAAGTTTATCATGAAATATGTGGTAAATGATTCCCCCCACCCCTTCCCCATTTACTCTGAATACTACATTTAAGTAACTATGAATAAAATATTAAAATAATTAAAAATCCTGGAACTAATAATGTAAACATAACATTGTAACTCTTATTATGAGGGGTCACACTCAATTAATTAAAGTACACGTTTTGTCTCAATTATCATCAACTTGATTTCATATGGCATTTTTGTACAATCATGAAAAAAGCATTGGCACAATTGCATAGTTACAATTACCACTATGGTGATTGCACTGATCACTTTTATTTATTTTATTAGTGTTCGTGTTAATTTTTATTATATTTACATTTAGTAGCTTTGGCATGGCATGATGATTTGCATTGATTAAGAGATTATGGTCGTTCAAACGATGATTCCTGAGCTCCCTAGCATTAAACGCACTTTCTTCTTGGGTGGTCTGTGGGTTGTAGGAGATTACAATAAAATCGTTATTGGACCTCGTAATTTCAATATGTAAATATACGTGCATTGCGTTTATAAGTAAATAATAAAAAATATTTGAATTATTTCTATAGTCATGTCCTTGGAGAAATGTTTTGGCAAAGAAACAAAGAAAGTTTGCACTTTCACTTGCTTTAAAAGTTCCCACATTCTTGAGCTCATTTGGAAATTGCCAAAGAACTGCGTTTTCTCTTCGCCAACCCTTAGCAATTAATCGCAAACAATTTTCCTTTTTTTCCTTCAACACTATTATTTTCTAACAATATAATGTCGAGGGAACTGGGTGCTTCAACGAACCTTTCGGCCACGACCCGACAAGCGTCAAAGTCTAAGCAAGAACGAAGTAAGAGCATAAAGGACGAGGGAAATGCTAAATTGTCGAAAACGTATGTCACCACTGGCTCAAGAAATGGTATGGATCTTTAACCCACCTCCTTTAATTAATCAATAATCATTAAACACGGTTATTTTTTTAACCATTGTGTGCTAATTTACTTGTAAATTAATGGTCTTTGTATTATGGGGAAAGCGACTTTCATCGGTCATTGAACTCAACTACGTGGCAAGGGGTCGAGCCAACAGTTTCTTTCATTCCAACGTTATGCGCTGAAAGTTAATACATAATTCATATTAGATAACCTAAATCATCTTATGTAAATTGTAACACGATATACTATTTATTTTAAACGTTTGTAAATATGTAAGTTTAATGTATACAATAACATGAGTCATGAGAGTGAGTATTGCGAGAATACTACAATACCAAATAGCATATTAGTAAAATATTTATAATAGTGTTTAATTCATGTAGGCAATATCTAAACTCAAACGAAAGTCCTAAGATCATAAACGAAGGAAGTATTTGATTCGTAGAGTTTGTTTATAGAAGAAGTTTTGGGAAAGCTGTGAATGCGTTTCTCCCATTATCCGTCAAGTCAATTTAGTAGGAAGTGTGTGGAGGGGTGGAAAAGAAGTGTGGAAGTCTTTCACATTGTATGATATGTATTTTACAAGACCTACCTGGTGGTCATCAGGAGGAGGTTGAGGAGACAAAGGGACTCGATAGTTCATTGCATTATGAGGGTATCGATTGGGGCCGCATCCTCCCCGTACCTGCTACGGCTCTTCCTGGCACCACCCGGCACCTTCAACTCCACGATGATTAGCAAAGGAGCCCACGACGCCAACGAGGCGATTTTTCCCTCAAACTTATCCATTCAGACATACAGAGATACATCAAATGGGCTCCCACCGACCCGAGAGTTGATTGCAGGTGTAGCAGAGGGATGACTATATTTATGAGCCTTGGACATGGAGCATTATTTGATAGGGGAGTCGAACCTCGTCACTTCGCCCTTCTCCTTCTCCTCAATTTCACTCTCGGTTTTAACTCCCTTTAACCGTTTTTAAAGTCCTTTGGGAGAAAGAGCAAGTCATTGTTGACCTCATCAAGGGACGGAAATACTTAACATCTTCGATCAAATAGCTCTTGTTTTTTTATAATAATAAGTTAGTTGACTCGAGGTCCACATTGATTTATTGACTTAATTGTTTATAAAGGTAAATGTCTACTTTACCTTTTACGATCGTTTGCCAAAGTTGAATCTCATTATCTACTTTTTGCTTTCACTGTCTTGGCATTGACTATCGTTTTCATTTTTATCCTTATTTCAGTATTATTTACTACTTCTTGTACATACATAGTACTTTACCATATTATCTATATAGAAATTTTATTTTACTTTATTTACTGTAAACCATCTAAGAGTTTAGAGTATTTAAAAATTAACTTTATAAAGTTCATGGATTTTTCAGTTTTCGGAGTGTTCATTGTAAGTTAGATTGAAGAATTAAGTCTAAAATTTAAAAACACCAACTCCAATTTCCCAGTTATAAAAGCATGAAACTCATCAAAAGCAAAAGAAACCAATTAAAAGCAATAAACACTAAAAGTTTGGTATTGAATCGTTTGAGCATTTGAGCTTGTTATAACTTATGTATATTGTAATCGAAAGAGAGATGATTTTTTAATATCGAAATTACGAATGCGCTTTATTATAGGTCCGGGAGCGAACAAAGGGAACGTTGCGGAAGTGGTGCGAGTTCAAGTTCCAAAGCCGAAGTTTGCTGAGGTCGTCACCCGGCCGGGGAAAAACAAGAAAGAGAAAGTGCTCACGAAATCAGCTCAAGTTGTGAAATTTGTCAAATCTTCGGTTTCTCCTCAGCCTCCTGGAAAACCTGATATCATTAAGAAAATTATCAATCCGACGATCGCGAAGCCCAAAGAACGTCCCCCGACAACTTATTCTCGGAAGACGATCAAGCTCGTGACAAAAGAAGAACATCGTGAAATTCTTGAGTATCTTGAAAATCAGGAAAGGAAAATTCTACAGGGTAAGTTCAAATTCAAATAAAAATTGCTTTTATTATTTCAGATTTTAGATAATACCTAATTTTACCTAATTACTTAAATCTACATTTTTTATATAATTTGCTTGGTTTAATCATAAAAATTTTGTTACAGTTATAATTTGAGCTGGACTCTACAAATTATTTGTACTAATTATTTACTTTAAAATTTAGTTTAATTAAAGCTGTTTAGTTTGGTTAAGTCCATACAAATCATAACCATCTTGGCTCCGTTTTCTCTTCATTTGTAAAGCTTGTTTTGTATCCGTATAACTTTTATAACTTCTGCCGCATGCCAATGGACAAGAGGGAAATCTTAGAATTTGACTTTTCCGATCGTATAGAAAAGCCTCGTTGTGGTTCTGGCAATGAAGGAGAGCGATGACTCGAACTTAATGTGGCTTCTAGACTTCAAGGTAGACAACCTCTTTGGCCAAGAGGACCAGCGACGGCAGAGTGGTTTGATTGAGGAGGATCGGAGCCAAGAAGGTTCCAACGACCAAACATCAAAAGTCTCTTGTTTAGAAGAGAGCAATTCGGTTGATTCTGAGCTGCGGGAGTCGAGGAATCTCTCTTTGGACAAAAGTCCCATCTACTTCGACCAAGGTTCGGAGATTGACCTCAACGAAGGAATCTCTCCAAACGGTCCCGGCTCGACCTCTTCTGACATGGAAGAAGGGCGAAGAGGGAAGAAATGTCCACCGAAGCGGATCTCTCATTCCGGTTCGCTCTCCAATCGCCCCATTCACGTTGACGAGAACGGAAAGCCGAGATGCACCTACACTGACTTGATTGAGAAAGCTTTAAGGGAACATGATGGAATGACCGTTTCTGAGATCTATCATTGGATTTCGTAAGGGCTTCTATAAGTTTTAACTTTTTTTAAAGATTTGCGATATTTCCCATTTAACACATTTTATTGTATTGATTTTATTTGCTAACAAATAACTTGTAAGTTGAAAGTTGTGTACCTACTTATGTTGATTTTTGAAATTTATAGGAAAAATTATCCCTTCTTTGATCCGACTGATGATCGTTGGAAGAACTCGGTCCGCCACAACTTGAGCATCAATCCCTATTTTAAGAAGGGAAGCAAAGCGAAGAATGGATCTGGCCATACTTGGACAATTTCAGAAGAAGGAAGGGGAATACGCTCTCCTGTAAATCATCTTCTTTAATTTATTTTATAAGAATCAATTGATGAAAAATAGAAACTTTATGCATTGATAAATTTTTAGAATCGAAGGAGTTCAGATGCTGAGTCAGAAGGAGGAATCAAAATACAAAATGACACCGATAGGGCCATTGCCAACATTCTGAAACAATTCTCTTTGGCCAATGAAGGAGATCCAGACAGAAATGTGGGGCAGAACATTGAGAATGACCCATTGGATATAATTGGAGGTGTCAATGAAGATCAGAACAGATTTCAGATTCAGATTCCAAACGAATTGGCTATTGGATCCAATATGGAACTAACTCAAGGATGTAAGTTTTCAATTAAAATAAACAGTAGAGTAGAATTAAATATATTTTTAAAGCAACAATACAATTATTGTAATTTGTAATTACAACATTATAAGCAATGTTTAATGTGATAACTAATAATTATAATTATAATAATGAATCTAATTAGATTTTGTTGAATATCACACAACGGCTGATGGAACATACACATTTGGACTTGGAGATGAAATGCAACAAGACGGACTGATCAATATCGATGAGTTAACTTCTGGGAGAATTGTTCTAATCTCTGATGGTCTGGACGAGTCAAACAAAGAGAATCAAGTTCACGATGTTCGTATTTTTAATTTTTTACCTCAATTAACTTGCTAAAATTCATCTTAAATGTTAATTGAATTTAAAAACGTAACGCTAACTGTAACTTATAAAAGTAACTATTTTGCCTGGTCTAATCTTCTGTATTTTTTTAGTTTCACAACAACAGTCAAATGTTTTCTGGTTTGTGTAACTTCTCTGATGAAGCTGGTATATTTGACTCCAATCATCTTGAATCCACAATGGAGCATGAGACGATGAAAGAAATCTGCCCAATAAGCTACTCGCTTATGGGTATTAATAGTAAACTAAATTATTAATATTTTGTTAATAACGTGAACCTCTACTACGTACAATGTACACCTCATAAAGTCAAGTTGTGTCACACAAGTTGTATATTTGTATATGAGTATGAGTTTATAAATCTTGGAGTTTATTTAAACAAATCAAACTCTGATTTTAAACAATTTTATGCATAGATCCAACAATCTGCCAAGAAGTCGAGCTAGATAATCCAATGAGCTCAATGGGAGACGGAACTTCAGATTTCATGATATTGGAGTTGGACCAGAACGCAATGGGAACCATCGATCTTGATCATGTCATGGAGGTAGCTGAAATCCCCAAAGATGCTGAAGTGTTGAACGACATGGAAAAGGATTTCTTTGAGCCAAGTCCCACTCTCGGACTCAACACTCATCTCGTCGATTCTCAGTCTGTAGACTCTGAATGAGGCTCTTTTAAAAGTTAATATAGGTAATGATACTAATTAAGCACAATACTCACAATTGACTAAAACAATGTTTCTGTTTATTGTAATAGTAGACAACAATCAATTATGTTTTTAATAGAAATCAAGGTGAATGTAGAATATGAAGAAATTAAGTTTACGTTTAGGAATTTAGATCATTCAAATCTTAACTTTAAACGCACAATGTTGTAATTTATAGATAGTGAAAAATTTCACATGAAGAATCTTTTATAGTCTTTATGTTTGATGTTTAAAGATTATTATTTTATACTGCAAATATAAATATTTAAGAATCATTTTATGTAATCAAATTCATATTTTCTTAATTCTGTAAGTCATAATAAATATTAAAATTGTGTATTAAAAACTGATTGGTTATTATCATATAGCATATGATTCATATACCGTATTATAAAATCTTGATAGGTACATAAAAATATTTATTAAATGTAAATATAAAGAGTACCTAACTTTAAGAAGCAAAATATAATAAGAATAAGTAAATAACGTTTAATAATAGGATGACCGTATTTATGGGCTATGTAGTCTCACTTTAATAGCTTTTTTATTAATCAACCAATTGACTTGAAATTTGAACGCAATATGCATAGTCGTATGTAATATAAGGCAAAGAAATGTTAGGTGTCAAAAGTCACCCCGTGACCTTTGGTGCATTATTGAATTAAGGTCAACTTTTTACACTTTTTTCCTTTCTTCTCACTTGATTCACTTTTGAAACAATTTGACAATATGAGTTTTGGATATTTTGTAGTTATCATTAAAGGATTGACGTCATATATCATAAAACGTTTTTGATCAATAATGTTCAAGATTAAAAGACGTATTATCATTAAAAATGAAAAGAAGAAATGTGATTTGACTTTACCACTCTCCTCAATTTCTCTAAGACGAATAACATTGTTAATCCACATTAAAGAAAATATCATAATTTGAACATTTCTCACCATTCTACACTGATCTTAAATATAAATATCGACGTTAACTATTTTAATTAAAGATGAACGAGAAAATGGCATGTGATCGCCCGTTTTCTTAGGCCTTGAAACAACGGTTTGACCAAAATCCTGCCCGTTTCATTAATAAACTTTCAAAGAAAATAAAGATATCTAAAACTTCAGCTATTAGGGAGTTTCATGAAGTGCTTGGATAACGTGTTTACAAAATATCCAAAACTCATATCGTCATATTGTTTCAAAAGTAAATCAAGTGAGAAGAATGGAAATAAGTGTAAAAAGTTGACCTTAATTCAATAATGCACCAAATGTCACAGGGTGACTTTTGACACCTAACATTTTTTTGCCTTATACTACATACAACTATGCATATTGCGTTCAAATTTCATGTCAATTGGTTGATTAATAAAAAAGTTATTTAAGTGAGACTACAGAGCCCATAAATACGGTCATCCTATTATATGAAATTCTCATATAAACCTATACATTTTGCTTAAAGTGAAGTTTAATTTCAAAACATTTCTTACCGCGAGTTTTAAGCATTCCATGTGAATTTGTAATTTTTGTACCAAAGAAAAGAAATAAAGAAACGAAATTAATAGAATAAATACGATTAATGAAGAACTAACCAAGATCATCTGACCAAAAACTTAAAATAATCTAGAATTGAATATACGATAATTGAGTAACATTCATTTAATATTTTATAGTGTAATCAATTTAAAATCCATTGTCAGGGTGAGACTCTTTAGATTTTGACCAGATCACAAGCTCGAGTTAAAAGTTTAAATCGAGTACCTGTTTAAAACAGGAAGGCATCCTAAATTTGAGATGATAAAATGAAAATCCGATATTAGTCAAACAGAATCAAGTTCACAAAAGTTGACCGATATTTCACTGCCCAATAAATTGAAAGAAAGGTGAGAATCAAATTTAAAGTCAATCATAAAAGGTTCAAATTGGTTAGTATAATGCTCGTTAATAATTACTTAGTGATTTAATTAAATAAATATAATTTTGTTTAAGTAGTTTGATTTTTTTTGTAGAAAATGGCATATACACTTCATTGGCCGAATAATACAGAGATCCAAAAAGTTCAAGCTATTCATGAATATACCCAATTGGCTTTTGCTGAAGAAATCGGTTCCATTTCTCCTGTAATCTCGATTCAAGCAGACGTCCTATATCCAAATGTGATGGCTAGTCTCTCCATAGGGTCAAATAGTCGTGACGAAGTTGTAGCTCTTGGTTGTAAAGGCCATCAAATTGACAATGAATTTAATCTCGAGCCTGTCGTCCCGATAGCCTTACCACTTGTTCAATATCCGACCAACACTCGAGGGCTCAATCTTAATGAAGTTGACATGTGTGCCAGGCCTGTTGTGAATTGGGAGAGATACATAAAAAGTTTTTCTTCTTTTACTATTTTTAGACAGAAATACTGGAAACGACTTTCCAGAAGCGAATCGTAATAATATTATCAATAATAAGCAATTTTAATTATTTAACTTGATATTATACAATATTCTAATTACTAATTACTATACATTGATCGTTTGTTCATATAAGAATATTTGATGTTTTAATTTGTCAGGCAAAAGCAAAAACATCCTATTAAATATAATGAAAAAAGACTTGAGAGAAGAAAAGTTAAACAGAAATTGAAGGCTCAACGAATTTTGAAAGAACGAGAGAAGATTATAACGAAACGTCATATCAAAAGGTCAAAAGGTAGACCGGAATTAGATATTCAAGACGAGGAGAGCGATTCAAGTTGGGCTGAGGAAAATGATCTTGAAGATTCTGAGGATGAATCTCACACAGATAATTCTGATAATGAAAGTGAGTGTGATACAGCTGATGAAGAAGTTGAAGAACCAAATTGTAATTCAACTAAAGTTCCTTCTTCCGAAAATGATTTTGACACAAGACTGACCAAATTCTCAATTCAACAAGTAATGAAGGAAATCGAGCCACGAATGCAAAGAAATAGTGACCTAAAGAAAGAATTATTTCAAATCAAACCAAAGCTAGGGGCAGGAGTGGGCTGGCGGAGAGAAACTTGTGACAATCCCAACAACGAAGACCTTATTGTTCACGATCCAAAATTTTTTAAAAAGAAGCAAGAATTTTATATTAAAGACTGGAGAAATAAAAATGAATTTCCAATTGCAAGTTTACGGAAATATAAAAATCAACCGCAGTTGCAGATCCAAGGCACTTGGAATAATTTATACGGAGGGAATTCTGGTGCTTGTGAATGGATTTACTCTAAAGGCAACTCTGGTAATATACAAGTCCTTGTGGGTTGTGGATCACAATTGCGTAAGCGAACAATTTGTATTAGAAACAGCTATTTTTTAAATCTATTAATCTTCTTAATTTTTAAGCCTTAATCATAATATATTACAGATACAATTTTATTAATAATTTACAGGAGTTGTCAATTTGGAAAGTTCAGAAAAGAAATCATTGCTATCTTATGCTGTTAGCTCCGTTTGGGAAGAAGAAAAATCCTCGGTTCTCACCAATGCAAGGCCTGGGGAGAAATTGAAACCTCATGATGATCTTATTTTTCAAATTAAAGGATGTAAAAATTATGGGAAAGCTGCAGTTCGAAGAGGCAAAAGCGTCGAAATGTACGATTTGTCTGGGACGCCAACTTTAATCTCCTCGATTTCCAATATATGCTATGGAACTAAGGAATACAGTGCAAATTTTCATCCTGGAAAAGCTCACAATATAAATCCTCTTTTAATAGCAATGGATGTAAATCCATTTTACCAAACTGAGGTTTTAACTCTTGATGAAAATCTAGTCATTCGATATGTGGATGTTGTTAAAGAGTAAGTTTAACTTAATACTAATTACTAACTTAACATTATAGATCTTAAGATTAAAATAATTGCATGTGTTTCAATATTAAATGTATTTTTAAAATTTAATTTCAGATGCACAATTGGATCTGAAATGGGAACTATTCGTGAAACCCGTTTATTGCACAGTCCAAAATATCCAACGTTTGAATCAGTAAACGATTTCGCTGGGTGTACTTATGCATATAATGGCAATAACTTGTACTACTGGCAGGATTCTACAGTTCAGTTTGTCGATCGCCGAACAAGTTCACCTGACATGGGAATTTACAACTGGTCGACTTTGTTGGACCTCAGGAGAGATACGTCCTCAATTTCATGGTCTGATCAAAGTCGATTTAAACCTAAGGGACTCTTGACCCTAACCGAAATGATGAGTTGCGTTCAGCCAAGTAAAAATCCAATGTATTACTACGTCGGAACTACTTCTCGTCTCTTTCTTATGGATCTCAGGGTTCCAAAGAACCCGGTAATTAAAATGAGTCACGGAATGAAATCTGCCGCTACATATATCGATTCTTTTACTGTAAGAGTATTTTATAACAGTTATAAATATGTTATTACTCAATAATATGAAATAATATACCAATTGTGATAGCTAATAATTTAAATATTCTTTTATCCTAGAATGAGAATTTTGAAATGGTGGTTGCTGGTAGTCAAAAAACCAATGAATTGTTTTGTGCTTCCTTTGATTATACTCACAGTTCTTGCATTGAACGTCCTGGTTGTAAAGCGAGAAATCCAATTTTGACCTCCTATCCAAAACATCTATCGAATTCCATCGAGTTTTTTGAAGAAGTTTCCAATGATGGTTTTACTTTGGGGTTTCAACCTGACCATATTAAAGCCAAAGATCATTGTAGTGCTTGGACTACTGGAATTTCTCTTTTCAGAATGTTGAACCAGAATAAATTCGATCAACCTCCGAACATTGCTGTTTTTACAGCTAACAATTATGGAGATCTATTTTACCAGGTTGGAAATATTTTATTGTAAATATTTAATATGGAGCATTTAATACTGTTATTTGTTAGTTAGTATTTTTTTAACTAGCTAATTATCTTAATCTAAATTTAATTTAATTTTACAATTGTAATAAATGAATTTGATCTTTTTAGGAATGGCAACAAAAGACCGATCCCATAAAAGAAAAGATTGAATTGGGTGATGAACGTCTTCGGTCTTCTCTTGAAAAATGGAAATCCTCGTTTAAGTCAAATCCGATTGATAATCTTAAACCGTCTTCCAATAATTTTTCCCCGATTGATTGCTCCTTAATAATAGAGCCGAGTTCTCTAACAATACAGAAGAAACGCGAGGGAAAGACAAGGACTGAATATGAGTGGAAAGCTGATCCAATTGTATTCCAAAGGATTAAAGATCACCAAATGCCATTGGAGGATCAAATAAATGAAATTTCAAAATTTAAAGGTCCAAAAGTGAAAAAACTTTTGAGAGTTTGGCGGCAACCTTACTCAAAGTATGAAGTTCTGGACAACCGTGATATGATCGACAGTTCGGAAGAGGATGAAGGGAATAAAGAGCAGAACCATAAAGTGCAGGATGGTGATAGACAAGAAAATGAAATAAGTCTAATTGATGAAAATATCGAGGACGTGGATATAAAAATTGAAATTCCATCAGGAGATGAAGATGATGCTCAAGATCCTTTTGACTATTTAGCATTCATGCAAGATGACGAAGTTGACGAAGAAAATGAATTTAATCAACGGGAATTGCCAGATGATCAGGAAGAAGAAAATGAATATGAAGAAAGTGAACCAAACCTACCAGATGACGACCAGGACGAAGAATATGAAATTGAAAACGAATACTTTGAAGGTCAATCAGATTTGCTAAATGAAGCTCAGAAGGAAGAGATTGAAATCGAATACGAAGAACGTGAACCAGATTTAACAAATGAAGATCAGGAAGAAGTTATTGAACTGGAATACGAAGAAGTTAAACCGCTTAGAAAACATAAAAAACATTCATCTACAAAACATGTCATTGATAAAAGTTCTCCCACTTCTAATCCTGCTCCCTTGATTGATCCAAAAACTGTCAAAAAGTCAAAGTCTTCCTCATTAAAAACTGTCAAAAAGTCAAAGACTCCCTCATCCAAAACTGATAAAAAGTTAAAGGCTCCCTCATTGTCAGAACCCGAACAACCTATAATTGAAGTAAAAGATTCTACAATTAAATCTCAAACGATGCCTTCCCTTGTACTTGTTCGACCTGAACAATCTCCAATTAAATCTCAAACGATGCCTTCCATTGTTCGACCTGAACAACCACCGAATTCAACTACAACGCTGCCTTCCTTAGCTCGACCTACACCACCATTTTTATCAACTGGGCCAACTAAATTACCCCCAATTACTATAACTCCAAAGGTGCCTTCTTTAAATGGACCTACAGAACCTCAAATTCAGGCTCAACAGCCGTCGTATAATTTACTTCCTTTTCAGCAGCAGCCTGTGATAGGAAGTCTAAACAATTCAAATCCTCAGCAGTCATTTTTTGTTATATCTGGGCAATCTTCTGATCAAGGATTGTTAACTCAACCGATCATGTCAATTCCTAATTTCAATATGGGAAATGCTGGTTTATTTCAATTAGGCGGTCAGATATTTCAAATGCCCTCAAATTTCATTATTCAACCACAGGAAGTTCCAATGCAGCAGCAAGAACCAATACAAGAAATTATTCAAATTCCCAATCAATCTTTAATTCAACCAACTTTGGAGCCGCAGATGAATGATGATGTTGATGAACTTACTATCGTAAGGCAAATGGATAAGGTTTCTCGTTGGAAACCAAGGAAGGGAATGGAAACAGCGAGCGGTCAAACCTCTTCAAATGCTAATGGTTTGGAGGAAGCTAAAAAGGAAAAAAAGAAACGCGTAAGAAAAAAACTTCCAAGTACTAAATGTAAAGCTCCAAAGTCTAAAATGTTGACAAAGCCTCCTCCTCTAAAATCAGATTTATTGGATGCTGTGTCCAATGAGAATGAGCAGGTTAAAAGTCGTTTAAACAAATTGGTTGCAATTCAACCTCGGCCGGAAGTTGAACAGGTTAAGGTCAAGCCTAAGCCGGTTCAATCAACTGTACAAATTATTCTTCCGCCGAGTGGAGGTCCAGTGGAGGATATTCAAATTGAAACAGGGATTGTCAATCAAAATCATCCATTCCAAGATCAAGAGCTTGCTATGCAAAATTTCCAAATTCAATCTTTATTAAATGGCCAAACACACAGTGTTTCAAGTGAGAAAACTAAATTTTCCAGGTACGATGATTTAACAGAATTGCAGCCAATGAGTACAACTATCAATATGACAGAGTTGAGAACAATTTTCAACCCTTTTGAAAGAAACCAGCCCGGATTTTAATGGAAATTAGTTTTTTGAACGGTTTGATCATATAGTATTTTATAAAATATTTAGTGGTATATTATTTATTTAAAAATATTGCAGAATTTGGAGTGGCTACATTATTTCATTCACCTTGATTTTTATATTGTATTACTTATTCAAACACTCAAACTCCACTTGATATAATACATTATATTACAATATACTAAAAATATTGTGATTTTTTGGTTAATTAACTTTTCATGTGTTCAATTACAAGTTGTACAAGTCCCTGTTAAATAATTGTTTAATTCTATTTAAATACTCATTTGCTGGTTTTTAATTTTATGTAAAATATTGTTATTGTTGAACGATAACATTAAATAGGTATACAAAATTAATCAAATTCATGAACTATCATTAGTATTACGTATGTATGTAACATGTTACACAAACTAAGATAATTAAGATTAAACAAAGAGTATTGAAACTCTAATATAATTACAAAACTTTTGACACTAAATTTTATAAAAAAGTGATTAAATATTATCAAATTATCATATTTAATAAATATATCAACTGTTAAGTTTTATTAAATATTTTACTACTGAATTTAGGTAATCATAAAATTTTATCCTTATACATATTCAGTATAAGGTCTATTTCTAGATATCATTCAATATTTTATCAAATTGTTAAGAATTGAAAATGATGTAAAAATTTTAGTTGTAATAAATTTTCGTTTAACGGGAAGATGTTAATTATTTCAAACTTATTATTAGTCATATTACTAAATTACTATTAACTTTAATCGAATCCATTTTAATGGGAAACAAGGTGGGTCACATAAAAGCACAACAAAGAATTAAGAAGAGAATTGCCACTGGGAAAATGAAATAAACGCCCAACCTGGGTCTACAACTGGAAATGAGGATCATTTGGGACAATTCGTCTTCATCGCTCACTCCATCCTGCAAAGGGACCTCTAATAAAACTTTCTCGGATGAGAGAAAATTAAGAGGCAGCGAACAATGTGTTCGATTTAGACAAGAGTTAGTGTAATTAGGAAAGCTGTAAACTACTTTTTCGATATTGAACCTCGCAAAGATGTCATTGAGGACAATGTCATTGTCACTGTAAAAGATATAATAGTAATATCCGGTTGAAGTGATTTCATGAACCGTTCTCATCCGTATAGCATGTTTCATCATGGCATCTTGGCTCTGACATCGGTGCGAAGGAGAAAATGATTGTGTGAAGAGAGTGTCACCTCCATAGCAGCTCCAAAGGTTCTTTGCAAAAGACGACCCTGAGGATCGAATGTCTTCTTCGTCAATTTCATCATCTCCCAATTCCAATTTGGATTCTTCTTGTTCCATTTCTTGTTCGACTCCTACCGGGTTTGGGGGCATGTCTTCATAATCATCATAAACAACATCTAGAAATACATAAAAATTTTGTTCAGAAAATATACCAAGGGTTAAATTAATAATGATAATATACAGTATTTGAGGAAATGGTTTGGAATTGGCCCAAGTAGTTACAAGATTATAAAAATTAATTATGATCTTAAATATATGTATTTGCTCTATACCATGATGATCTTCTTCAATGACCCTTTTGTTTCTTTTGTGTCGAATATTTTTATTGAGCATTTCAGCCATTGGTTTGTCTTTCATAGGATTCGCGCTCGTTTCAGTTTCATTTTCCAAGTCTTCGGCCAATTCAAGTTTTGGTTCAGGAGTGCTGGACCGTTTCTTGTGCTTATTTCTACGTTTATTGTCCGTCTCATTTTTGGAGTCTGTTTGTGTATTTTTTGTCTTGTTCTTTACAGTCTGAACAATGTGAGATTCTTCTCCATGATGGAGTGTGAATTTGATTTCTCCGTCCGGGGCTGCATGGTTATGTTCCCAGGGATCAACACTCCCGTCTTTTTTAGAAGTGTCAAGAAGAGCGCAATGTTTCAGGTTCTTTGTACCTTTTACGACCATTAAGCGTGCTCCTTCAAATCTGAAATAAAAGATTTCCTAAGATATGCTTCATTTGTAATTTACATTGATTGGCTAAGCTTTTTTAGTAGAGAATGAATTTAGTGAATAAAATTACTTATGTAATTAACATTAGATAACAAAAACCTTGAACAAACAGACAAAATGACTTTGGATCCCTGAAGAAGAAAAAATCCCCAATACTCCAAACTGTCATCCGCGAGCTGAACGTGTTTATCCATTTCAATGTGTTGTAAATCTTCTGAAATTTGTGGTTGCTCATCGAGGAGGAAAGCATGGAAAGTTGCGTTCATCCAAAGATCTTGCCCTTCGCACCATAGGGTTGAAATAGGCTTGTCAACGGTCACAAGATCGGATTCTCCAAGAGTATAGGTCACATCTTGAAAGACCTTATTTATTTAAATTAAAGTCATGATCAATTTCTCACATTAAATTAATTTAATTTCTTTTCATTATAATCATACCTAATTATTCCTAAATACTAATTATATTATATTGTATTTATATAAGAGATAAAGAGTTCTTTACTTGATATCGGATGTAGAGTGGAGCTACAAGGAGCAAACATGGAAGAACGATTGTGACAAGACAAAAGACAGCGACTCGAATCGGCCCTCGAAATCTATTTTCTGGAGCTTGAAAGATGAAAATTTTAGGAGGAGATGAATTGAACATTGTGTAATTTCCTTACCAGACAGGTCACTGATCGACTTGTATCGATAATAAGTGTGGATTGATCGATTCTCAATTTTTCCCGTCATTATGATTTTTTGGGTGAAAGAGTCAAAATATGATAAAACGGGTGAATCTGTAATGGCTATTATAGGAAAAACTGCGTTTCAACTCCTAGGCCTAAAAGTGAAATTCATTTACAAATTCCAAGCGCACCCATTGGAATTGTCTTTGTTATCTTCACAGACGTTCTCTCTCCTTCTCCTTCAGTCCTAATTAAAATTGAGAGCACGAATGACTGAGTTCATGCACAAATGTTCTTGACAAATTACACGCGTATTAATCATTGGACTTCAGTATGGTTTTAGTATATTCAACATTCATGGAGTTTATTCGTATGAGCATGGAGAGTCCATACATTATGAAGTTACATTTCCGTGGTTTAAATTCTACACGGTTTATACCAATGGTGTTTGAGATCATCTTCCTTGTCATCTAAACGGAACACTTGCACAGCGACTCATCCTTTAATATTCATTTACCTGAATGTGAGTACACTTTCAGCTTCAAAAGTATGAATTAAGCTCGGCTGTATAATTTGTCTTCACTGCCATGAATAATATGAAGATGAATTATTGGAAGATGAATTCAATAGAGGAACAACAACTTATTTTTATTTAAATATTTTTGTCTGTGTGTCCAAATATCAGAATCGAATAAACATAACTACTCTATTCTCATCTTACTTTTAGTATGATGATTAATTTAGATGATGATGCTACCTTCTATGTAATATCCATATAGGTATGTACTTCTTATACAATTACACTGTACTTATCTGTATATCTTTATTATTCAATTACAATAACTACTAATATTTTTGTATGTATTAGTAGCAGGGTGTAGAGTAGATTAGATGTGGCATATGGTCTATCATATTTATGTAAAAATATGAAACTACCATCGTAGATCGTAACCTTTAGCCTAAAGACTAATGACATATCCAATGAGGTTAAACATTGTTTCGCACGATAATTTTTTATGACGCACTAATATTTGTTTTTTGTCATTTATCTAACAATTAATGAAATAAATATCATTTTGTTAGGTTAGGAAATAAGTACAGATATATTTAGGACATATAGGTAGATACATATGAAGCCTTTAACATATCTACTCATAAGATAAACCCAATAGCATGACAAATGTAGATTACATATTACGAATTCCTTTGTTTATCTTTTGTCGAGGAAAATTGTTGTTTAAGAAATTCTCATTTTCTTTTACTTTTACAAAATTAGTCTTTTAATTTATCAACACAATCTTTGCAAATAATCTTATTATCGAGAAGTTAAATAATTTTCATCCATTTACGTGATTAGTTATTTAAAATCTTGATCCTGAATTAAAAGACGCGTTCAATAATTATCAATAAACGTAAAATTCTGTTTGAATTGTAATAAAAAATGATTTTATATGCTAAAATTTAATTAATTAAACATCATTAGTTGATTTACTATTCTTATCACAATTCATCTAATAAATATTTAATTAATAAACTG
>JAQGBZ010000440.1:0-47613 GCA_034687125.1 Neelides folsomi
CTTTAAAACTTCGAATTTGGTAAATTTAGTGTGTGTTAAAAGATACGTAAACACTGGGGGATATACTTTAAACAGTGTGTGTGTAATTGAAGCGTCCAGACTGGAGGATACGCTTAAAACTATGGATTTGTGTGTATTTGATACGTCCAGACATGCTCCTCGTCCACTCTAAGCGCAACACCCTTATGCAAAATATAAATCTAAATAAAATTTGGTATTAATAGGCATTAGAAGTTTGGTAACTTTTGAAGAAAATTGGACAATATTTTTGGACGCAATGTTAACCATCCTTCTATTTATGGAAAGTTCTTTATTGTTTCTTCCAACTAATATTCAAAAATTGACAATTGACCCAATAAAATTTCGTCAATTTTATGATAACAACGATTCATATAAAAAGAATGGAGTTCCAGTGTTGCAATTTAAGAATTTACAAATCATCAAATGTGAAGGGATTGAATTTAAGAACGTGAAAAACACTTTAGCACCTAAAAGTCAAAAAGCTACAGTAAATACAATATTTGAAAAAGTTGTTTTTTGTCCTTACTTCGATGATAAAATAATTCCAGTAAACGATTGCTTTGAAAATTGTCTAAGTCAAATTTTGGATATTGGGATTGAAAATTGCAATTCACAAGCAGTTAAAATTATAGGAATTACTCGATTATCTATTGGACGGGAATTTTTTTTTGATTTGATACATTCAATTTTGGAATCTTCGCTTTGTAAATCAAATTTCGAAATGTACAAAATTCTAGATTATGTAAAAGAAGAAACGCCAATAAATAAAGGGTTGGTTGTAAACAAAATCAATAGAATTGAAGAAATAAAATTTAAAAATGAAATTGATATCATTACTATCAATGAAGAATACATGGTTAAAGAAATTGAAAGTTTGGTAAGAAATGATGGCTTTATCATTTTGAATAGAGTTAAAGAATTAAATAATGAAAATCTAATTCCCGAATTTCAAAATTTTAATTTAATTGCTCAAAAGAAATCAGTAGAGACGGATTTATTTTTATATAGAAAAATCTCGGAAAACAAAAAGAGAGATTTTATTCACATTGAAATAGAGAACAACTTCAAATGGCTTGACCAAATAAAATTTGCTATGGAGCGAAAAGATAAAAATTCACCATTGATTTATCTTGTTAGCCAAAATCAAAATAATTCTGGAATCATTGGAATGGTCAATTGCTTGAAACTAGAACAAGGAGGAAAAAATATTCGATGTATTTTGAATATGAATTTTGACAATGATAAATCAGTTTTGGACTTTACAAATCCTTCTCCAACATTAAAAAAAATTCTTCATTTTGATATGGTTATGAACGTCATTTATGAAAACAGTGTAGGATCTTTTCGCCATCTTCGATTAAGATCACATGAAATATTAAACGAATCTGATACTGTTTATCTTGATAATTTAATTAAAGGAGAACTATCAAGCTTGAAATGGTTCAAAGGATCAAAATTATATAACGAAATAATTGAAGACAAAGTGAACTCAGAAATTTGTAAAGTCTATTTTGCGTCTTTGAATTATCGTGATATAATGCTGGCAAGCGGAAAACTTTCTCCAGATGCAATTCCTGGTATTGATTCCGAACGAGAAGGAATCTTTGGAATTGAATTTTCAGGTACAAACGAAGCCGGGGAATGAATTGTGGGCGTGGTTTCCTCAAAAGCGCTAGCAACAACTGTTTTGGCACAAAAAGGATTTATGTGGAAAATTCCAAATAATTGGAGTTTTGAAGATGCCGCCACGGTTCCAGTTGCATACGCAACTGCATATTATGCTTTAATTATAAGAGGAAGAATGAAAAATGGCGAATCAATATTAATTCATCAAGGATCTGGATGTGTTGGGCAAGCAGCCATTGTAATTGCAAAAAGCATGCATTGCAAAGTTTTTACAACAGTCGGGTCGGAAAAGAAAAAAAATTTCCTCAAATCAAAGTATTCTTTGAAAGAAGAAAGTTTTGCTAATTCACGCGACTCTTTATTTGAACAACACATAATGGAATGCACAAAAGGAAAAGGAGTTGATCTCGTTTTAAATTCTTTAAGCGGGAAATTATTTGAAGCATCAATAAGATGTTTAGCTTTCAATGGAAGATTTTTAGAGATTGGAAAGGTCGATTTATCAAATAACACTCAAATTGGAGGTTCAATATTTTTAAAAAATATCAGCTTTCATGGAATTTTGACCGATATGCTTACTGTTATTGAATGTAAAGAAAAAGAAATTGTTGTTGATCTTTTAAATGAAGGCATCAAATCTGGGATTGTAAAGCCACTTGAGAAATTCATTTTTTTTCATGATCAAGTCGAAGATGCATTTAGACTTATGGCCAAAGGAAAACATATTGGAAAAGTTATTTTAAAAATGACGAGTGAAAACAATTCAAAAATTCAAGCCGTATCAAAAATTTATTTTGACCCTCAAAAGACATTTATTATTATTGGCGGTTTGGGAGGATTTGGAATTGAGCTGGCAAAATGGCTTGTTAAAAAAGGAGTGAAGAATCTTGTACTCGTTTCAAGATCAGGGATTAAAACAGGATATCAAAAATTTTGTATTCAGTCAATGAATAAAAATGGTTGTAGAGTTGTTGTAAGCCAATTGGATGCGATAGAATTCAAAGATGCAGAAGAATTAATTGGCCTTTCAAATGAATTGGGTCCAATAGGAGGAATTTTCAATCTTGCGATGGTTCTTTGCGATGGATTAATAGAAAATCAAACTGTTGAAGATTTCAAAGCTGTCTTTAAGCCAAAATTGACATTGACTCTGAATCTGGATAGAGTGAGTCGAAAATGTTCAAAATTGGAATATTTTGTTGTTTTTTCCTCTGTTTCGAGTGGTCGGGGAAATGCGGGGCAATCAAATTACGGATTTGCCAATTCTTCAATGGAGCGGATTTGTGAAATGAGAAAGAAAGAAGGATTTCCTGCATTGGCGATTCAATGGGGAGCAATTGGAGATGTTGGAGTTGTTTTTGACAAATTTGGTGAAAATAATGAAGTTGTGATTGGAGGGACGAAACCACAAAGAATTTATTCATGTCTTTCTACTTTGGAATTGTTTCTTCTTCAGGATAATCCCGTTGTATCTTCGATAGTGATTGCTGAAAAACCAGACATCTTGGTTGATGATGATAAAAAAGAAGCTTCAATAGTTGATTCAATTCTTAAAGTTCTTGGAATGAAGGAAATCTCCAATGAAGATTTAACTCTTTCTGAATTAGGAATGGATTCATTGATGTCTGCAGAAATGACTCAAATTTTATTAAGACGACTTTATATAAATTTTACGACTCATGAAATTCGTGAATTAACGTTAAAAGTTATCAGAAAATTATCATCAACAATTGGAAAATAATTCATTAAAATACTTTAATTGGCTTTCTTAACAATACTTTCTTAATTGTTATTAAGTTATAATTTTTATTAAAATCATCACAAATTTGAGCTCTCCCTCCTCCAAATTTACTATTTAATGTAAGTAATTTTGGCGGGAAACTCAAACTTGTGCTTTGCTTTGTTAAAACATTAGAAAATTTATACTACATATTAATGTACATATTATTTAGTCATCATTGTACTCCAATTGGCTAAAATATAAATATTTAATGAAATATAATAATAAACTATGTTTGCGATGTATATTAAATACTAATATATATTAATAAAAGATATTAAATACTAACATATATTAATAAAAGATATTAAATACTAATATATATTAATAAAAGATATTAAATACTAACATATATTAATAAAAGATATTAAATACTAACATATATTAATAAAAGATATTAAATACTAATATATAGAATCTTTTTTCTTCCTTCAGGGATTCTTCCTTCTGAGACTGACTGAGAGTGACTGTCTTCTTTCGTTCAATTTTTGGAGATTTTATGCTTTTTTTACAGAATTAATAATAGCAAAAGTTACAGTAGTTTGCATATATTTAACAAGTGGTCCATGAACTTTCCATGAAAATTTAGCCCATGCAAAATGAGATCCAAATTTCCGTGAATTTCGCACACACATACATTTTGAGCTTGAGGGTGACTAGGTAGCTTACACCATTTTGGCCTGTAACTACCAAATACTGATTTTCCTATTTTAATGTTAGGATTCTCATTTTTGAAATCGATAACTCATTTAAATTTTTAAGCAAAAGCCTACCTGGTTTAATAATAGAAATTCCATTTTCATCTATTTTTGTACATGACTTGATTGAGGGTAACTGATAAGAATTCTCGTCTAATTCATAAAAGTTTTCTACTAACTTCTTTGTCTCGTCACTAATTTTATTATGAGCTACTCGTTTAACCAGCTTCAGGTTATCCTTACTTGAAAGCTTAATCCCTGCTTGGGCAAGTCTATGGGAACAACCTAATTCCTTTGATGTGTGTGCGTTCCAAGGTGTAATGCTGAAAAGTTGGATTTTTTTAAGCGATCGGCTTTTTTGAGATTTCTGCATATATTTGACTTTATTTTTGCCAAATCGGCAGAATCTTTTTTTAGCCTGTTAAGAGTATCAAAATCAACTTCTACTAATTTACGAGGTTTGGGAATTTTGGATTTATTCACTGGATTGTCTTTAATGTATTTTCTGCATACCTTACATACATACATCCCTGGACTGAGCCCATAATCATTATTTCGAAATGATTGGAAATATAATTTTGTGGTTATAATCCCTCCTTTACAATTATGATTACTTTGAGAAAATCTAAATCCCTGACATGGTCCTTCCCTACTTTTACGAACCTTCATAGATCCGAATTCAAAATAATGCTGTGGACAAACAACCTGATTTTGGAAAATGATAATTCTTATCTTTGATATGATCTTGTAAGTAAAGAGATAAAGAAGTAGAGCACTTATCCAAATCCTTGTAGTTTCCTTCATTTTCCTCTTCGCATTCATCTTCTAGGAGTTCTCCAATACAGAATTTTCTTTGAATCTAATTTATACTTATAGGTATTAATTTAATCACATTGTTCAATAAATAAAACTGTATATAATATTTATAATAAAAATTAAAAATGATTTAAATGTTTTTAAAATAACTATATGGCTAATATACAAAGGTTTCATAAACAACATTAAGATAAAAAATTATAAAATATAAAATAAAAGCCTAATAATGAAAATTGTGGTAAATGTAATACTATTTACGTGGAAAAGATTCAATTAAAATATACATTATTCATTAATAATTTAAATTAAAATCGATGATTAATATATAAAAGTTTTAATACAAAAGGAAGTATGATAAATATATTATATAATCAATAATTAATATATTATAAATATATATATTTACCTGGAGAGCATGGAGAACTTCGTCGATCTCCATCATTTCCTCGTCTTCCCCCGCCATTTCCACTTCATCACCTCCAGTGTCGTCGTCTTTCTTCTTCTTTCCAGCATCGTCTTCATCTGCTCCCTCGTCATCGTCTCGTTTCCTCTTTAGGCAATCCATTTGAATCTCTGGTCCACTTGATCCTCTTTGGCTTCAACAGCGTCTTCTTCCACACAAGGCAGGATTCAACAGGAATGGAGGGTGACGGATTGCGCACATGGTTCATGAGGCACATGGAAGGATGACACGGAGATAATTTGGCGGGTTTTATTCAAAAGAATTATGTTTATTCATATAACATTCTGGCAAGATCAACTCCTTAATAGGAAATTTGGAAACATCTAATTGGTTTGTGGGTTAGGGGAACACCCAAGGGGTGGATTTAGCGGATGGCTTGGATAGGGTGATATATATCAAATTTCACAATTGCCGAATAAACAAACTTACGAATTTGGTTGCGAAGTTGGAATGTTTGGTCCTTAATACAATCTTATCATTGGTTTAAAAACAATTATATGGCTGTCCTACTTGTATTTAAAATTGTTATATATAAAAATTCCTTAGTTTTAAGAATATTAAAAAAATCTTTTAGAAAAACTATATACAGATACAACATGTTTTGTTTGTATTAACTTGAAATAAATTAAAAAACTTGTTTATAAGTTTTCTCTTATGCCAATCTCAATGAAATATAAATGAAAAAAAGCATCATGTTAAGATTATCTTACTAATGTAAAATAAAGCTTTCGATAGAAATTCTCCCATTCAGGCTCTAATTTGAAGCACCATTAAAGAAAAATAGGCTTATTTCAATTAACGGATATTTATAAAGTCTGTCTAATGTACCTAAGATTGTTTTTTTCTTAATGTTTCCTATAAGAGGTAGCAATAAAATTGATCATATTGTTTGTATTTTCAAGGTTTCATTAATAATTTTCTCTAATGAAGTTTTGGGAAATTCAAAGAATTTTGGAAAATGTCTCAACATTTACACTTTTCATTTTAGTATTAATTCTCATTCCCTTTTTATTTATAGCTAAGTATATATTTATGTATATGTATAGCTACTTGATTGACATTCTGTAAAATATAATAAAAAAATTGGCAGTTTTGACAAATGTAATATCTGTTCATTTAAGGTTCTGGACAGGAATTGTGTTTAAACCATTCTTTAAATAATATCTATTGTGTAAAAAAACAAAGTAAAATTTCGAAATGTAATTTATTGTTGCTATTTGTAGTTGGTGGTTAAGTAATACTAAAATTATGCAATATTCTATACGAAATAAATTAGATCCTAGTTAAATTCCAAAAAATTTTCAGTTTACTTTTATATATAGTAACTAAATCTGTATTTAGTGAGTAGTTTTGACCTACTTTGATCTGTTTGTTTGACGAGACGTCGAATTTTTCTGTCGGTGGAATATTTTGTGGTTATATGTCAAAAGATATCAAAGGTTCAATATTGGATAAAGATGTTGGCTTTGTTTTAAGAATATATGATGTAACAAAGAACGTGGATGACAATTTGATGAAGATGCGGGAGGGCTCGTGTAGACGATAGTCAATCATGATTTCATGATATAACCTTGGATGTCGGAAGGATTGATGGGAAAGAGCGACGCGTGTCAAAATGTATATATACCAAATAATAGCAATATATTTGAGCCACGAGACCACTGGAGATTGTTGTTAATGAAAGTCTATAGGTCACTTAGTTGTTATCACCTAACGTTCTACCATTGAACTTAAATAATTATTTTTTAAATATAAACTTTTTAACATCTCCAATTGACAATTAAGAAAATGAATTTTCCTCATTTTGTGTTATTTCTGCTTTTAAGCATATTAACATCATCAAAGTGAGATATTGAAGTATTTTAATCATAAACAAAATATCAAAATTTAATTTTTTTAAATTTTTAGTGGACGAACATTTTACTCGTCATATCAGCATTCAATGATCTGCAATTGCTCTGATTCAATTGTTGTTGTAAATTCAATCCAACACATCCAAACAACAATCCTGAGGGCAAAAGCTGAAAATAAAACAGTAAAAGCTTTTGGCCATTTACACAGCATTACTGACATCATCTGCACTGATGGAATTCCAATCAGCATGGAAAATTTTATTAATGTTACGATCAACAAAGACAGAATGACTGTTACCGGTCAAGCTGGGGCTGCACTTGACATTGTTGCCAAAGCACTCGACGTTGAAGGCTATGCATTGGAAAGCATGCCACTTTATCGCGGAATTACAATTGGCGGATCAACGGGTTGCGGATCACATGCCGGGAGTTTAAGTCACGTTAATACTATTTCAGATCAGCTCGTTTCCATGACATTTGTAGATGGCTTAGGAAACATTCGGGTAATAAATGATGAAGAAACTTTGCAAAAAACCCGCGTTCATCTTGGGCTATTGGGAGTTTTGGTCGAAGCAGAATTGCGAATTGTTAAAAAATTCAACATTGCTTTTACAACTCTAAGGATGCCGGGTGGAGCTGTGATGGACGGAAGGATGGTAAATGCTGCGAGAAATTCAGACTTTTCAATGTTCATTTGGCAACCTAATAAAACCCAAGTTGCTTTTTTCCTTGGGAATATTACACAAGATGAAGGAAATGATCAAAGTAATATTCTCGGACCGGCTAATCCCCTTGTTTGGAAAACCATTAAACCTGTATTAGAATTTACTCAAGCAACTAATAACTACGAATTATATAAAATTTACGAAATTCAGCAGTTTGAAGCATATGTGGGAGATCCAGCTTTTGCCTATCCAATTCCACCGTATTTGGGACCAAACGGAATTTTTCCAAAATTTGGAAAAGCTACGGGGAATAGTTACAAAATGCTTGGAACTTATTGCAAATTGGAAGATAGCGAAACATCTAAATGTATGTGGGAGGGAGATGAAGAATGGTCAATTTACAATTTAAATCCTTCTGTTGCAATCCTTGTAGAAAAATTGCCCCAATTTTTTGAATTGTACAAAAATATATCAGACAAATATTCAATTGGATTTGGAGGTTTGGGAGGAATTTTGTTCAGATTTGCACCGAAATCAACAACTTTAATGGCCCTTGAAAATATGGGGGAAACTGTTCATATTGAATTTTTCCCTATACGAAGAACTGATCCTTATAAAGATCCAATGATGTTTCTAAATAGTTATCAAGCGCTTATTCAATTAATGGTAAAATATTTAATTTTTTACATACAATATTAATAACTTATAATTAATAATAAAAATGATAAATAAATATTAGTAAATAAATTAAATAAATAATTTTAATGATCAACTTTTATAAATATAACGAAATTTACCGAACTTGAATTAAACTTTTATATTAAATTATTAAATAAATGCTGATTTTAGATTACGAATCTTAATGGGCGACCTCATTGGGCTAAAGCTGGCCCGATTCATCATAATTACAAAAACGTGAATAATAATATGGGAGTTAATTTAACTACTTTTATTGGGTTAATGAATGATTTTGATCCAAATAACATTTTTGGGAATGATTTCAAAAAACGAATCGCAACTCCAAATTCTATGAAAGTTACATTGACAAGTGACGTTATACATTGCGCTTTGGAAGATAATTGTTATTGCTCACAGTCCAATACGCAAGCTTGCGCTACTAATCAATTTTGCGAATCATACCAATCTGCTTTCATATGTTCAAACAATTCCTAACAATAGTCGCTTATCAGTCCCAGCTCGATTGACTAAATTATAATTCAACGATTTCAATACAGAATGAATTTGTTTAAAAGATTAAATTCTTTTAGATAAATATTTAGTACAAAAACAATTATATTAAATTATTGAATAATAAATTATTACATAATCTGCAATAAATTTATTACATCTGTAATTCATTAATGTACCTATTAAGACATTTCTTAATAATTTCAAGAAATATTTACGTATTGGGAGTCTAATCATAATATCGTGAATTCTTACCCCTTATACATCATGTAGTAATTGTTAGAGTACATCGTAAAATTCGTATCTTTGGTATACTAGCTGTTTTGCATATTTTTTGCCAATAAAAAACTTTAAGGCATTGTAAAAGACTAAAGAGCTGAATAGTAAGAAAATTAGGCTGCTTTATTTTTACCTTTTGTTTTGAACTTTGTGGCCTTTTACCCTCAGTTCAGCTATCTGCTAATTACATTGGCCACTTTATTTTTATGTTTTCGAATTTTTACCTTTAAATATTTTTATCATAATTACAATGGAACATGTTTCATAAAACGAGATTCGTAAAAATTGATTTCTTTAATTGTCAAAAAACTTCGTTAGTTCTAATAATTGAATTAAAACCAAATAAATAATTAAATTTCCGAATATATAATTTACAGTAAAAGAAACATATTTAGATAAATAGCTACTTAATCTTAATAGCAAGATAAGATAAATAAGTATGTAATTTAATTTTATGTACATTTCATATACAACAAATGCAAAGATTGAGCTAATTAATCTGGCCAATTTATTTTAATATATTTCTTAATTCTTAATTATAAATATTTTTATCATTAGTATAATGGAACATGTTATTAAGAACAAGTTTCGTAAAAATTGATTTCTTTAATGGAACAGGTTACATTATTTTAAATTATTTTACCATTATAATAAAATTCAATATATGTAACTAGAAACTAAAAATGAATTATTATTTAAATGATTTAAAAATTAAATTGAATTGAATGTTATTTTTTATAATTAAGGGTTATTTATTTCATTTGACACCAGTTATGTGATAAATGATCCGTAAAAATATCCACTTTCTTATCCATCCAATTGAATTTAAGGGGATGTATTTAAATTAGTTAACAATGATCTAAAATGTAATCCTTAACTAAATTCTTAGATTCTTTTGTAAGCATTTCAAATTCGTCCATATTTAAACACGTATTTTGCAATGTTGAATAATACTGGGAAAAAATCACTGAGGTGTTTGGACTACCGAATTTGTGCAAATAGTTCTTTCAGTTATCAAAAATGTGTCATCTAAATTATAAATTTCTCAATCAACACTTTTACAAATATTGGGAAATTAAGGAAATATGACATCTTTTGCCAAATAGGGAAATGCCAGTCTTTCTATCGCAATTTCAAGGTAATTTAAAGGCTATCCCGACGAGCAAATCGAAATTGAAAACAGGCAGGAAAACAGCAGCATTCCGGAAAATTAGGAATATTTTAGGAATCAGAAAGGCTCGATGTAGCAATTCTGTTTAAACTCTCTTTTTCTAAGATGGAATTATTACGGATGTTTACTCCGTAAAGTGTTGAATGGAATTATTCAGTAATAATTGCTGAATAATTCCATGAAGTGCTGCCACAAAATGGTTGATGCTATTTTCAAATGAAATAATTCCGGAATTAGAAGGCTGGCCGTTACAAACTTGTGTGGGGGATAGAAGCTTCGCCTTAATCATTTGAAATTTAAATTTATTAGAAGCATTAGCCATAATTTTTAACTCTGATTTAAATTTTTAGTTGCCTTGTGTAATTCTGTTTAATCGTTTTACTGAAGTTATACTTGTAAGAAATAAACCAATAGTTGTATTCCTACCAACATATTATAACAATATAAGTGTTCTGCCTAACCCGGTCTTTTTTCTTTCAAGAAATGCGGTAAGATATTTAATGATAAATATAAAAATATAATTTTATTTAATAAAATATATAATTCACAATCAGCAATAGATTCATAGACAATTATTTTATAAATTGAATATTTTACAGAATAGGGGAAGGGACGAGAAATACGCTGAAAGGGTGAAAAACCTGAAATTGCATTGGATCGCGCGATTGAAAATTGAAATCAATATGAATAAGAAGATATTTGGCCTTTGAATTAAAAGTTGGATTGGATTCAGAAACATAATGAAGGTAAATTTTAAATATGTAATTGGATGGAGAAAATTCGATTTAATTTTCTATCAGGAATATCTATTTGATTATGTTTTTGTTAATACAGGTTGTATTGTAGTATTGGTGGGACAACAATGGAAGAGGTACATGAAGTTCATGAGGATCTGGACCTGGACAACTAATTATTTAAAAGAAGTCATAAAATATATGTTTGCTGTCTTTTTTTGAATAAAATGGTAATTGTATAAGTATCATTTGTGTAACTTGCAAAATCAAATTTATTAGCATTTATAAACTGCGCATATAAAAATATGGAATAAAAGCATCTTTCTGCTAAAGTAATAACTCCGGAATGAAGACGGAATGAGCTTCGGGATTTTCAATCCGGAGTTATCCTATTTCAAAGGCGGACATCTAGGACGTTTTAATTCCAGAAGCCTTCAATGGAATGCTTATGCTTTCCATTGAACATTACTTTTTGCTCAACGGGATGATTAAAGTTCTATATGTGCAAAAAGCTTGTCAGTAATTCGGGGTCGGATAAAGATATTGGTATTTAACTAAATGGGGCTCAATTAACAGATTAAAGTTTTTATTTATATTGTATGATATATTTAAATGGAATAATTTTGCTAATTTTAAAAAAAATTATTTGGTAAATAAAAAAGATATTACTGATTAACGCAGTGATCATTGTTCCATCCAGTATAGATTTATTTATAAATAAAGTTATATACTAAATATTGTCAAATAAATGTGGTTTATTTAACATTTCAAATCTTGAGTTTCTATGATTTCATTGGTCCCAGAAGGTGTTGCTTTCATTCTAGCGATTAACCGATCATAAACAAAAGTTTTTGCATCTTTTGCATAAAGAAAATCAATATGATTGAATTTGTAATTTGGTTGACCAACGTTTTGAATAATTTCTTTCATCCCAGGAATCTTTTTTGATAGATTGCAAACATCCTAACATTAAAAAATAAAAAAAGTAAACCTTAATATTATTATCGATTTGAATTGAAAATATTTTTATAACAATATTAAATATTTACAAAAAATTTTACTAACTGTTGGAGTTGCTAAATTATCAGCATAAGCGGACAAATAGACAACTGGGGCTATAATCTTCCTTAAATCGTACATAGGAGGAATTTCATCTCCATAAACTTCCATGTTGCTTCTTCCAAGCGAGTAGGAGAAATCAAAGGGGGCGAAGCGATCATTCCAATGCAGTTGCATAAAATGATCCCAAACCCTTGCTGACACATTTGAAGGAGTATGTCCCAAAATAATGGGAATAATTTGCTAATTTAATTTTAAAATTATTAATTTTCAGTAATGTATAAATTTTATATACCGAGTCAACTTGAGGACAATCGTATCCAAAAATGAGAAAAAGGACAGATTTACAATATCCAATAGGAATACACAATTCCTGGGCGAATGGTTGACACAAAAGTCCCAAATTAAATAAATAATCTTCAATAAATTTTGGAATAAATTCTTTGAATCCAAATGTTTCATAAAACCTCTGTTGAATAAGAAATAAATTCATATTTCATTATAAAACATTTCTTTGGGATTTTATATAAATAATATCCAACTTGATATGTCTCTGGAGTGCCAAAATAGTATAAAAGAATGTTATTTCCATTTTTGAAATTTGCCGCTGGAGCCAAAGCAAAGAAAGTCCGAATTTTTTTGTTGTATTCTGGGAGCGTTGACAATGTTACATGAACCATTGTATTTCCCATTGAGTGACCAATCCAATATAAATTCGGCTGATTAGTCTTATTTAATATGTAATCTATTAGGGCTGGAACATCGTAAATTCCCATTTCATGCCAACTTCAAGAAAAATTAATTTTTTAATTGTCAAAAAATTATCAATTAAAATATTGATTTTATGTGTATAAAATTTGTTATCATTGTAAAGTATACAAGCTTTCCACTTAATAAGTTAAGATATGGAATATCAAACTATGTATAAATAACAAAAATTTCTAAGGATTTCCATATCATTTTCAAAATCCCTATATTTACTTATTAAGTGGAAATTTTGTATAATGTATTAATTTATTAACCTAAAATCCCAATAAGGAGAGTTTGATTCGTATGATCTCAATGTTAGATGTCCAAGAGAATATTTGCTTCCACGAGCATTCCCAACCCAAACATCGTAACCAGAATCAGCGAGAAGAAATGCTACTCAACGATTTACAATTTTTAAATGCATATTTATAATTCATAATCACTAAAAAGTATTTAATGTTAAAAAACTTAAATTAAAAATTCTATTTTTAAATAATAAAAGTTGTATTGTTACGAAAAGTATTTGATTCTCTTTGCATAAACCAATCAGATGAAGAGCAGAGGAATCCATGCATTAAGACTACAACTGATTTATTGGCAGATGGATTTGTTTCATTGTCTATTTTTCCATGAGGAATTCGAAAAAGTGTAAGAATATATCCACCCTGGGACGTGACATGATGAGCTTCGACTGGATATCCATGAAATTCAATTAACTCTGGCTGAAATTAATAGTTGGATCAAATTATATCGATATTGTAGGTAGTATAAGTTATAGTCTAAATATCTAAATAGTTTTTTTAATAATTAAAGATTTTTTAAATTTCTTTACAGTGGTCATTGTAATTAGAGGATTAGTTAATTGTATTAGAGGAGGACATTCATCAGGTGGAGGAAGATCTAAACAAAAAGCTAATTCTTCACCAGTTGGAATATAAACAGGGGAAGGTGGAGATTGGAAAACTTCTACACTTAAAACAAAGTACATTAAAGTAATCGAAATAACAATAAATAAAATACTTTGCATTTTAATGTCAAATGATAAATATGAAGTAATAACACTAAAATTCTATTTAATTAAAAAATGTATATTGGTATTGCTTTAAAAGATATTTGAATAATCGAATAAATGGAATGTTAAGAGCAATATTTTATTTGTAAACATTTCACAATTACCTAGAAATATTCATGTACTTAGTTTCATTATATATGTACATTTCAATTGAGAAATCGGTAATTTATATGACATATTAAGGTTTCAGATAAATTAAAAATTATTTTGAATTGTTTAATGCTGAAAGACAACTTAAACCCAAATTTTCCATCACATTATTACATTCTAGGGGATACCATGGTATATAAATAAATATTTGAACAGTCCTAAGTATAATATTGCTTAATTTGTACACCTTTCCATTTACTTATTAATTTGTTCATTCCTATTTAATAAAAAAATTCTTTTATTAGGTAAATTAAAAAATTAATTGTATATATTGTTATAAAAAGCTATCATACCCACACGGTATATAGCGATATACTTATAATTTAAAAATTCATTTAAAACCATTCAATTCAAGTTAAATAGTTTTATTATACCTACGTACGTATTTATAAGCTCTAAAAGTTAATCCTATTATACTTGCAATGGTATATAGATATAGCTATAATTATTTGGATACTTAGGATTAGTCATTGTTGTGAATCATCAGAACCCTTTAGAGATTAACATCAACCTTAAGTGCCTAATTTAGTTTATTTTAATCTTCTTTAAACATTACTCATTTCTTTTCTATTCACTTCCTTCCTAAATTGTGTTTTCCAAGAAAATTGTATCTTTCTATTTTGAACTTTCTTATTCATTATCTTTATATACATTACAGTACATAGGTACATACATGTAATATTATATATTTACAAATAAATAATTTAATCTTTGTTAACCCTAAGTGATTCAATGTAATAATAACAATATTTATATAAGCTATTATAGAATTCTTACTTATGATTACGGGCCCTATAAAAACCCAAGAGAAATTGTACTCAGGATCATTCGGTTTTAGATTTTCTGGGAGGAGGCTCTAACCACTATCCACTAAGGATTGCCTGTTAAAAACGGGTACCTGTGAATCGTGGGGAAAAGTCTCAATAAAAATTTATTTGGGATTTAAAATTTTCCGTTCTCGTTTATTGCATTATATTCATTTGTTTAAGGTTCTATTAAAATCGGTTTTTCATATCCGTTCCTAGTATCTGTTTATTAAATTTCTTTCCTATATTGAAGAGAATTCCTTCGTGAGTTCTCAAAATCATTTATAGGCCATTGTAGGTCTCATAATAACATATATTGTGTTTGTATTGCTAATAAAAATGTATTTATATTTTATAATCCAATATTAACTCCTTCTGTATTAAAAAACCTTATTATCCTAACAAATGATATTCAAAAATATCTTACTAGATTTCATTGTCTAGATTTTTACATCAAATAACGCCTGGCGAGGATGCGCAGTCCTTAAAAGAAGGTCATTACTCGTTATCTTGGAGTGCTGTGCATAATTATAGCGGGTCTCATATGTAAAAGTGTGCATGTGTATTATGTAGTGTGAAATCCACAAAAGTGTGATTTCAACACTTCCACACCTCCACACGTGTAAATGTGTGATTTAAGCTGTGTGATTTACACTAAAGTCGGTGGCAATGAAAATGTCACTTATTTTCGCGCTAAGGGTTGGCTAGGGGGATGGCAGGCAGGCTAATATTATTTAGTACTATATACATAATGATTGTATCATATTACCCTTATTTACATATTTTCCTTATCACTATCACATTCATCACTGTCTTTGCTTTCTTCACTTGAGTCTTCACTTGACAAATTAATGATTATTGGATCCAATTGATCCATGAGATTGTCGCGGTCAAAATATATCCGTTCTTCTTTAATACAATGTTGAATTGCATCCCTCCAGTCTTGTAACCTGTTCACAAGCTTCTTGAAAAAGGCGAATCATTTCAGGGATTGTTGGTAACTTATTATTTATTGCCACATATCTTTTAACCTGAGCCCAAATTAGTTCTATTGGATTGAAAATGCAATGATAAGGTGGTAAACGGAGGATTTTATACCCTAATTTTTCTGCCATTTGGTTCAATTCATATACAATGTAATCTTCTTTGTGAAGTTTGATGATCCGGTAAAGCTCAACTTTGTAAGCATTTTCGGGATATGGAACTTCCTTTTCGTTGAGCCACTCCTTCATTACTCCGACTCTTGAGTTTGATGTTGGTGTAATGTCAAGTCTTAATGAATCAAGAATTATAAAAATAATTTATAACAACTTATAATATTGTTTTATAAATAATATATACAGCCGCCTTCAGGTATATTCACACCACATTCCCACCCGTCATATATATGATCCTAACTTTTTTATATTTCATTTTATCTGCCCATAATTTTAACTCAAATTTACTTATTATATGAACTAATAAACAGCCAATTATTAGGCAAATCAATTAACTAACAACAGATTTAAAAATCTTAATGTGGGGAAAATATAAATTTTGGCGCTTCATGAGTATTCACACACTTGAGTCTTTATGCAATTTATACTAGAAACGTTTGCAATCTATTGGTAGTTTTTAAGTATAATCATGATAAATGCTAGAAAGGAACATTACAGTAAGTATTTATGTGATTCCAATTTGATTTCATATCAAAATGGAACGAGGGAAAGAGCATGGAGTAGATAGGGCAATACCGAAGAAAATGACAATTGACCCCTAAACATCTACCCAAATATATTTTAATTGTCTTTTTCAGGTGCCCTTCATTTGAAGTCTTCGAAGGTGTTCATATCTCTTAGAACCTCAGATCATCTCCGAACCTAAAACTGAACACATGAGTCCTACCAAAGGAACGTTTTTTTCTCTGTACCTCGGCCGTGTTTAATTATAGGACTAATCTAATCACTCTTTAAGGCTGTCTATGGAACCTTACAAACTTTCCATGACTTTCCATGTCCAAATAAACTAAATTTGCTCTTATCGGACCACAAAAATCCATTCCGATTTTTGAGGATAATTAAACAATTGATGTACAAACCACTCTTTGAATTTATCCGCATTCATTTCTTGATGGTAATCTTTGAAACCATTTTTAGATTTAATAATGTCTAATGCACCAGGTATAAATCCTTCAATTGAACCCGCATGTGTAATATGATATTTTTATATATAGATATATATTATACATAGGTAAATGTAATATGTTACTAATGATAAGTAAGTATTAGTAAAAGTATAAACATATTATGTACAAGTATATAAGTATATAATAATATGTAAGATGTGTATGACGTCATATGTAAAGGTAGACCAAGGGAGTGCAAAGGGATGGGTGTGTTGGTGATGTAATAAATTGAGTAGGACATGAGGAGGGCCGTGGAAGAAATCATTAAGGTCTCTAGTTTGACTTTTCCTCTCCCCACTTCCTCATATCCGTTAAGACCGATCCTATTGAGCTCTGGGTTTCTTATATTTATAGAACACCTTAATAAATTGAGATATAACAAATACAGTCGGACGATTCAATTATTCACTTTCAGTAACAGTCCATTTAAACATCTAAAGTAGTTGCATTTATAGTTAAAAGTCTTTATACTTTCGAGAACCTAGAAGTTAACAGAGTTTGATAATGTGGACTCTGTGACTTTGTGGCCGAAAGAGAGAAAAGGATTGGGCTTAAACTCACAGCCATTCCAACACAATCCAGCAGCAGCAACAACAATCACAATCAACACCCATTTACACATCCATACCACTGCATGAGCCAATTAAGCACCTAAGAAACACATTAGTAATAATGATTCTTGAACCTTTCCCAATTTTAGTTTTTGGCATTAATTGCAGATTTTCATTAGTCCAAACGTAATCGAATTTATGGTTTGCATTGACCCACGTCTCATCCAGAAAGTAAAACTTTGTCTCAAGCATTTCGTATTTCTTTTTAGCCCTAATAATATTCAGTATATTCTCTTTAATTATATACTTGCATTTACTTGGATAAAAGGATAATTATAACTTTTTTAAATTTAACAATGTTGTAAATTACCGTAAATATTCAGCTTTTTTTATAACGATGTGGTTTTGCTCCATCAAATGCTTTCTTTTGTCTCTTTGTGTGTATTTAAATCCTAGACCTTTTATTATTCTATAAAACAAAGTTATCGAGCATTTTCTATCAGCAAACTCGGGAATTTGTTTGATTCTTTCATTAAGGATGTATTTGCATGTTTGGGAATTCACCTTTAAAATATGAAAATTATGTTTTATTGCAATCATAAGCATAGTAATTATTATATTTGTTAAATACCTTTCCCTATTTTTTGATAAATAATATTTCGGATCACATTCCCATCGAAATTGTCAATTTTTGTGGAAACGGAATCTCTCTCTCTTTGCAAACGTTTTTGGATCACTGGTTCATTGTTCTCCCTTCTGTTTAAACTTCTTGAGATGTCTTATTGTTGTCCGCACTGATATTCCCGTTAAATCAGAGATGAGCTTATGAATCTAAATATTGTTTATTAAATTTATTAGACACATACCTAGATAATATATTGTAATATTGAATTTAAAGATATATGTAAATTCTTACATTTGTTGCATTTTTCTTGAATGTGAAGTAAGGGTTATCATTTTGAGTTCTTAAATAATTGTTAATATTGTAAATTATTTTCTGGCTATTGGTATCACAAGTATTCGTTTTTCGGTTTATATTTTCATTTAAAATATTCATTTTCTACTATTTAAAGCTAATTATATTATTTAAAGCTAATTTAAAGCTTATACTTTTAAAACTTTAATTTAAAGCTAAATTTAATTATTAAAGCATAAAATATAGAGATTATAAAGATGATAGAGTGTTGATGATAATGATATGCGTAGGAAAAGAACGGGTTACGTTTCATTTAGTTGATTCATACTTCCTCTCTTATTGAATATTCTCATTGGTTTAAACTCTCATGTTGGAATGGGGTGTTAGAATGGTGAGGAGACTCTCTACTCATGTGATTTTACGAATAATTTCAAAATAAGTGACATTTTAATTGTCATCGACTTTAGTAAAATACTTCTGGATAGCGATTTTACTTACAGAATTCACTCATTTACACGTATACTCCCTCGGTTCACAATAGATTCTTAAATCAAAATCATATCTTACAATGGAACGTTCTTATATGTAAGTCGCGTTCAGACTTTAGCGGTATTGGACAATTAAGACCATCATCAGGAATGATGAATTCAAAAAAATTGTCTGTTAAAATGAGAGGTCAAATTTTGATGAATTTTTGAAAATTCGATTTTTAAAATCCATGCCTTGTTCCTCTATCAAGTTTCAATTCCCATGTTAAATTCTACAAGATTTTTGAGAAATTGAACGACGATCTTTAACATTAGAAAGTAGCATTTTGGTAATGTCAAACATATACTTATGGTATGCTTTCACTACTTTCCCCGTTGTTTAATTTCTCAAAATCTTAAAAATCAAAAATCTCAAAAAATCAAAAGTCTAGGAAGTCTGTACGCGACTTACATATAAGAACGTTCCATTGTTAGTATCTTAAATTTTATTGTTAAAAAGGTATCTTTTTAAACGTATCTTCAGGATACAATTCCATGTATCTTGCCCAACTATATGTTAATAGAATAGCTATGAAAGAGTTTATTAAAGATATTAGTGGATAAATTTATTTACTCACTTGAATTGTTAAATAAATCTTTATATGTATTATTAAATTGAGAATAATAAATAATCAATAATAAACAAACATAAGGTATAAAAGTGGAAGCTTGAGTGTCTCAGGTTGGGAGAGGTCAACTGATAAAGAAAGTTCATTTGGGAATCCCCTCTGTCTTCTTCCTGATTGGTCTTAGCGCAGGTGATCGTTCGAAGGTTAATGACATTTACATGACATTTGAATGTCCAGGGTATCGATTAAATTAATTCTTAATTTTTATTCAATAATCGAATTACATTAAAATTAACATGTACCTGGTCATTTCATAAATAAGTTGACACTATTTATTATTTCTCACTCCGAAAGTTAGAAAGACTCAACTGTTAAGGCTTGTATAAGAAACACAATGTTTATGAATTTTTAAGAAAAATGAGGGCTTTTCTACCCAACAACAAAAAGGTATGCGCGATCCCTTATTACAACAACCAGGCAGCGCGCATACATTTTTGTTGTTGGGTAGTATAAGGTAATCATTTAAGTAACGGCAGCCATTTAGAAAAATAACCAAGCTAGGCAAAATTCGTTTTCAAAATCTCAATTCAATTATAGTTTATTAACTTATATTTTATAAATTTTGTGGGTTAACCTTATATTTTTGAATAGAATATGTTTAAATAACATCAATTAAGAATCTTAATTCTTAATTTAAGATCACAATTAATTATTTAGGGCCAAAAAGTTAATTGAATTTGCTGAAATTATTGAGAATTCAAACTTTATTTTGATCCTTCATTCCGTTCCTATTATTTATAAAAATGGAGTTGAATAACGAAAAGCATTTCGTTAATCACACATTTAATGTCATTTAAATGTGATATATGACAAATTAAAATCACAATTTGAAGAATTTATCTTTGGAAGGTCTACCCAAGGTTGGTAAGAGCATTACCAAATTTCCAATAAAATAGAAATCCAATAAATTAAATATCTTTAAGTATAATAAAACTATAATAAATATATTAGGGTTTATAGAGTTTCATGTAGAATTTTCTTGCTATATAACATGCTTCATTAAAGAAAGTAATGGAACTTGTTCTTTGAGAATGTTTAATTGTTGAAATGATAGAGTTTTTATAATGACTGGAAAACAAGTTACATTTGGGATTTTTCATTTTTTGGCAGGTTTGAATGTTATCTTACAAACTGTTACAGACATGGTTGGATTATAAAGTTTCACTGAAATAAAGAAATGAACTGCATTTTTCAGAAATATTTCACTTGCCCCAAAATGAAATAAACTGTAATAATTAAATTTTCTGATATATTTCAATAATTTAAATTTTAAATGTGAAACATTCGAAAGAAAATATAACGTTCAATGTCACATACATAGTTTATATAGCCACTTTCATGTCATTAGTTTTCTCTTAAAAGATCTGTCATCTAACTTTTATATGAATTGTTTGTTTGTTTGGATAAGTTTTTGATAATACTTAATATTGCAAAATCCTCTTGTTTGAATGGATATGCATATCAGTATTATAGTTAAAATGGTTGAGTTATACCGATATTGTTCTAAGGTTGAACCGACCTTCACAAAGAAGTTGAAAACATTTGTTGATATATTTTCAATTATAAGGATTTGATTTCTCATATTTATGATTAATATCAGAATTATTAATAAAAATCATTGTTAATTTCATAGTCGATAAAATTAACAAATTAAAATTATATTGGAATTAATAATTTATAAACCTCTAAAGGGAAGTAATTATTTTAAACTATTTTTAGTTTGGGTATTGGTGCCCATGTCACATGATAGTTTTGCAGGTATTAAGGGAAATAAATAGAAACAAACTGAAATAAATATAATGTTTCATTTATTTAAGTTTATTTATTTTATTTCTTTCTTTACAGGGGTCAAAAGTGAAACTTTATACAAGCCTGTTTCCAGAGATAAAGTTCAAAGTCGATTATTTTATGCAAATAAACCATTTAAAATGTATGGAGTGTCAATGTTTTACATATAAGGAAACAATAGAACATTGAATTGCTATTAACATTTTACTTGTATGTAAAACTTGTATAATTTATTTAAATCGTATTTAAAAGGCTGCATAATTTAAAATGGTTCATTTCTATTTAGCATCTCAATCTATAGATATCATAAATTAAATATCAATTGTTTTTATCTTTTATTTTAAAATAACAATTTTCTAAAAATAAATTCATTATATATTTTAATTCTTAAATACCTACAATACATTATAAAATTTTCCTCAATTCTAATGTTCGAATTATTCTAATATAATATGAATTCTGTGTTAATATTTGAATGCACTTTTTTTTGGATATTAATCGTCGTTTTATTACCATTATATTTACCAATCTTATTTATATTTTCAATAAGTGGAATTCTAATTAATTGTTTAAGTAAGATATTACGAAAAGATTTGATCAGCCCAATAACATATCCTGATTCAATATTTGTTATTGATGATTATTTTAAGAATAATAAAATTATATCAAATTCTAAAACCACCAATGTAAATATTAGTTATATATTAATTTTAGAAGGGACTGTTGATATTAATTATCTTAAAAAGTGTCTCGTTAAAACATTTTTATCTACTGTTAAAGTTAAAAAATCAAATGATTTTGACTTTTCCAAATTATTTTTTTATCCAAGTTCATGGCTAGGATATTTATTTTGGAAAAAGAATGAATCTTTTATTGTAGAAGATCACATAAAAATAAAATTGATTGCATCCGATGTTTTTGACAATTTTATAAGAAAAAATACAAATAAAAGTTTCAATTTAAACGAACATTCAAAAAATGGATTATACGAGCAATCTTGCGAAAATTTAACAAAAGATTATATTGGAAAAATTATTAAAAATTGGCTCCAAGAAGAATTTAAGCAGAATTTGTGGGACATTTTAATATTAAATTCAAATTCAGATAATCCACACAAAAATTACGAAAATCCAAAAACTATTATGGCTTTGAGAATGCATCATTTAATTGCGGACGGAAAATCATGTTTAACTTTTTTAAAATCAATGATGACTCACACACAGTCACAAAATGAATTATACCACGTAAAAATTATTAAATCCAATGAGAGCAAATCAATAAAAGAAGCCAAATACAAAAATTTATTTTGGTTTTCACTAACAGTTAAAGAATATCTTAAAGTTTTGTTTACTTCTAAATTATTTTTGAAAACAAAACAAACGTCAATTGCTTTCAACAAAATAAAATTGAAGGATTATAAAACAATACAAGTTACTGGATTAAAATATATACAACGCAAGGACAAATCAATCACTAATGTTCCAATAGCTGCAATTATTATGTCTGTTTTGGAACAAGCTTTAAGAAAATTTATTATTGAAAAAATTGATCAGACAAAATTGAATTGGAACCATTCTTATGTTTTGTATTCAATGCCACACCAACAAAGTCATCCTCAAAACCTTTGCAATTATTTGTAATTAAACATTTCACATATTTTTATTTTCAAATTTATAGAGTTGATAAATTCTAATTGATTTTTTTTATTTTAGTACATTTGGAAATTTCAAAATTGATCTGAAAAATGAAAACTCTTTAATTTCTTTTGAAAAAGCTGTTTTAGAATATAATAAAATTTTTGACTTAAATTGTCCTGAAAATTTTTATAAATTTAATGCAACAAAATTATTTCTCCCCAATTTCCTAGTTAAAAAAGTAGTTAATCAAAGTGGAGCGCCAATATTTTTAAATAATCAAATGGGCCCAAAAGACATAATGTTTTTACAAGATTGTAAAGTAGTTTTTTTAAGTTTTTTGACTGGGCTAATATTAAATCCAATAGGTAATAACACACTAAATTAATAATTATTTAATTATATTATTATTATTTGGAATTAACTATGTAATATAAACTAATGTAGATATTTATAGACTATAAAATCACGTATAATCTAAAGTGACCATATCGTTTTTTAGGAATTAGTGTTTCTGCATTTTCTTACAATGACTTTTTAAACATCAATTTAAATTCGTGTACAGAAATTATTTCTTCTGACTCAATTGCAGATATGGTGATTAATCGTTATTTTATAAATGAATTTAAAAAACTTAAAAATATATTGTCAAATTTCTAATTTACAATAAATTTATCAATTAAATGAGCACTAATTACCATTATTAAAGAATGTTATTGACTCACATTTTAAAATACATTTAATTATAAATAATAACGGTCATAGTTAAGACAATGGACCTTAAAATGTCAACGGAATATATCAAAAACATGGGGACAAGCGAAATTATAAAAAAGGTGAATTTTTTATACTAACGGCAGTTAATCTGTTAATAACGAATTCGTTGTTAGTTTGAATCTTATGAATATTGAAAGTTTTTGCATCTGTATTGCAAATAGAATAAAAAAATGGACAGACTAAAAGGGCTCTCTCTCTCTCCCCTGGTTTTCCTTTCTCCATCCTTCTTATTGAAAGACCAATAAAGCAGATTCCATTACCGAAAACCACAACTTTATTTACTCTTTCCTCTCTCTCACTTCACCCACCTCTACAATATGTAAAAAAGGTGTTCTGATTTCATCACTTACATTTATTTGTAAAAACCTGGAGTTAACATTTAATCAATACTTACATGTGCAGTACATGTTTAAATAGATGGATTTCACAAACACATTTTTTATTTACTTTAAAATTACATAATTACATAAAATCAAAAACTATAAATAGTATGTTTGTTATTTTACATTTTATTTAACTAGAGAAGCAATAACTTTAGATTTCTAACATGTCCATGTCAATTCAATTTTGTCAATGAAAGTTGAAATTAATTGAATAAAAAAATTTGTTTACGTAGTGACTTAGTAACGTTAGCAAAAAAAGTTAATAAATCCTTAAAAGTCCTGTGTATTAGTAATTATAGTACTTTAATGTCAACAAGTTGAATCCTGAGTTTCAATGACTTCATTGTTTCCAGAAGGTGTTGTTTTCATTCGGGCCATTAACGGTTCGTAAACAAAAGTTTTGGCATCTTTGGCATAAAGAAAATCAATATGATTGAATTTGTATTTTGGTTGACCAACATTTTGAATAAATTCTTTAAGTCCTGGGATTTTCTTTGATAAATTGCATACATCCTTGTAAAATAGATTTAATTATGTTTGAATACAATAAAAACTAATTGTTACCTAATTAAAATAAACCGAAACTGTGTGTACTTACTGTTGGAGTTACTATATTATCAGCAATTGCCGACATATACACAACCGGAGCTGTGATCTTGTTTAGATCATACATTGGAGGAAGTTCGGCTCCATAAACTTCCATGTTGCTTGTTCCAGGTGTATAAGAGAAATCAAATGGGGCGAAACGATCATTCCAATGGTTTTGCATAAAATGAGCCAAAACACGTGCAGACATATTTGATGGAGTGTGGCCCAAAAGAATGGGAATAATTTGCTGATATATTATAATTATATAATGACTTAAATTTTACATACATAGCTGATTAGTGATTAAGCATTTTATTTTTATTTACCGAGTCTACTTGAGGACAATCATATCCCATTGTGAGAAAAAGTATATGGTTGCAATATCCCAAAGGAATACACAGTGCTTGGGCAAATGGTTGACACAAAAGACCCAAATTAAAAGCATAATCTTCAACAAATTTTGGAATAAACTCTTTTAGACCAAATGTTTCATAAAATTTTGGAATAAACTCTTTTAGACCAAATGTTTCATAAAGCGAGAAGATAAGCTATATTATTTAAAGATTATGAATAGAATACCGAAGATTTAGCATACCTATTGAATAAAAATTGGAAATAATATTGCTTTATAAACTAATAAAATAACACAAGTGCCATATCCGATTATAAATAATAAATACAAATCTTAAGTGTCGAATTCTTACGCAATATGTTTGATTCTTTTTGCATAAACCAATCAGACGACGAACAGAGAATTCCATGCATTAATACAACCACGGATTTATTGGCCGATGGATTCGTCTCATTGTTTGTTTTTCCATGAGGAATGCGATAAAGTGTTAGAATATAACCGCCTTGAGATATTAAACGGTGTGTCTTCACTGGATATCCATGAAATTTAATCATCTCAGTCTGAAAATTAATTGTTTTAATTCAAATATTGACAAAAGTAGACTATATATTTGTATTAAATAATACATAATAAAAAGTTAAATACAGTGGTCATAGTAATTAGAGGATTAGTTAATTGAATCAAAAGAGGGCATTCGTCTGGTGGAGGAAGATCCAAACAAGAAGTCAATTCTTCACCAGTTGGGATGTACACCGGGGAAGGGGGCAATCCAATTTTTATCTTACTTGATACGATAGAAATTAAAACGATTAATAATATCAATAATATAATATTTATCATTTTAATAAAAATATGCTGTTTAAAGATAGAATAAAATGATGAATTATTATTGGAAAGGTTTAATGGTATTTGGAGCCGTTTAAAAACAAAATTGCTTTTTTATTTCTTTTCATTTTGAAATAATTGGTGGGACTGACTAATCTGCCACCCTTTGCCACCCCCTGATATTATTAAACCAAAATGATCGCCTGATCACGAAAACCTTTTGCCACCCCCGGGTATTTTTGCCCGTTTTCGGGTTATGGCTCAAAAACCGAAGAAAAACCCTATAAACGCATTACCACACCTTGGTAACTTTTTCCCCTTAAGACTTGAATTGAAAGACCCCCTATTAAAACATAAAACAATGAACTTAAAATAAACATTGAAATAGACAGAATATGCAAAAGAAAAATTTTGATGTCACAATACCCAAAAATATCCATGATATGTAATGATAGGATTGCAAGGATTTTTGAATTGTTATTATTTGTCATTTTTATTATAACTTTTCCGATGTGTTTTCCTTTGGCCATAAATCTAAAGGCATCTTCGACATGTTCATAAGAAAAAATGAATTTCTCAAGTGGTTTCACAATTCCGTTTTTAATTCCGTCATTAAAAAGTTGAACAACTTTTTTCTTTTCTTCGCAATCAACAACTGACAGCATATCAGTTAAAATTCCATGAAAACTGATATTTTTTAAAAATATCGAAGACCCAATTTGAGAATTATTTGATAAATCAACTTTTCCAATTTCTAAAAATCGTCCATTGATAGCTAAACATCTCATCGAAGCTTCAAATAATTTTCCACTCAAAGAATTGAACACGAGATCAACTCCTTTTCCATTTGTGTTCTTTATAATGTGTTTTTCGAACGTCGAGTCGCGTGAATTAGCAAATGAGTTTTCATCCAAGGAATATTTTGATTTTAGGAAAAGTTTTTTCTCTTCGGAACCAACAGTTGTGAAAATTATACATTGCATGCTTTTTGCAATTGTAATTGCAGCTTGTCCAGCACACCCAGAACCTTGATGAATTAAAATTGATTCTCCTTTTTTCATTTGTCCTCTTATAATTAAAGCATAATATGCTGTAACATAAGAAACTGGAACTGTGGCGGCATCTTCAAATGTCCAATCATTCGGAATTTCCCACATAAAGTTTTTTTGACCCAAAACATTTGTAGCCAAAGCTTTGTCTCTAACGATCCCCATAACTCTTTTTCCATCTTCGTTTGTTCCAGAAAATTCAATTCCAAATAATCCTTTTTGGAGGGAATTAACTCCAGGAATTGCATCTGGAGAAAGTTTCCCACTTGCCAACATAATATCACGATAATTCAAAGAAGCAAAATAGACTTTACAATTTACTTTAGATTTCTCTACCATTTCTTGGTTCAATTCAGTTGGCGCCTCAACCCATTTCAAACTTGAAAGTTCTCCTTTAATTAAATTATCAAGATAAACATGATCAGATTCAATTAATTTTTCATCAGACTTCAATTGAACATGGCGAAAAGAACCCAAGTTGTTTCCATCAATTACATTCATTATTAAATCATAATCAAGGATTTTCTTTAAAATTCGAGATGGATTTGAAAAATTCATCATTTCTGCTTCCTTGTTTAAATTTAAAATGCATCGGATATTTTCTCCTCCTTGTTCCAACTTCAAACAATTGACTAAACCGATGATTCCCGTATTATTTTCATTTCGGCTTACAAGATAAATTAAAGGTGGGTTCTGATCAATTGTTGCCTTTTTCATAGCTTCTTTAATTTCTTCCAACCATCCAAATTTGTTGTCGATAGAAATGTGAATTAAATTTTTGTTTATATTTTCAAATTTTCTGAATAGAATCAAAATATTGTTCTTTGAATGTTTTCTAGCAACTATATGGAAATTTTGAATCTCTGGTACATGCTTCTTACAATCTTGATTTAAAATTATAAAACCTCCACTTCTGACAAAGTTTTTAATTTTTTCAATTAAGGATTCGTCGTTGATAAAAACAATATCAATTTCGGCTTTGTTTGATTTTATTTCTTCAATTTTTCTGATCATTGTTACTTTAATTTCACTATTTATTGATTCATTCTGTTCCAAAGAGTCTTGTTGAAATTTGTAAATCTCAAGATTTGTTTTACAGATTATACTTGATTTCAAAATCGAATTCAACAAATTTCCAAATAAATCTTTTTCGGTAGAAATTATTCCTTTAATTTTCACAGTCTCTGAATGACAATTTTCAATACAAATATCCAAAATTTGTGAAAGTATATTTTCATTAGAAATATTTAATCCAATTTTATCTTCATCAAAATAAGGAGAATAAACCAATTTTTCAATTCTTTGATTTTCTGAAGCTTTTTGGCTTTGTGGAACTAAACTAGTTTTCACGTTAATGAATTCAATTCCTTCACATTTGATGATTTTCAATTTCTTTAGCTGCAAAATGGGTACTCCATCGGTTTTAAACGATTTATTATTTGCATAAAACTCTTTAAATTGATTCGGATCAATTGTCACTTTCTGAATATAAGTTGGAAGGCATAATTCTTGACTATCTGCTAATATGGTTAAGAATGCGTCCATGAATATAGTCCAATTTTCTTCAAAAGTAACCCAACTTCGCATGCCTTTGAATATCAAAAAAATAATCAATTATAAATATATACTATTAGCTATTATAATATAAACGTATTATTTAATTTTTTATTATACATGAATAAAATATTCAAATTCAAATTAATAACTATCCAAAAAAAATAAAAATTATGGCGATCCATTTTATGTAGTAACAACTTTCGTTATATAGTATTTCTTATTGTACAAGATACTATAGGTATTTATAGGGTTTCCAAATAAATTCAATTATTTTGAGTATACTCTCCAATTAGTGGTTCTCCGTTGACCTTTTTTTTAAAATTAGTTTTTCCTCGCAGATAAAATATAAAAACATGACTATTGAAATCTATTATGAAATATACCGTTATTGTTCGAATAGTGGCCTGGGCTCTTATTAAAAAATTAGGTTTCATGGGGGGGCTCTTATTCGAGCAGAGGCTCTTATTAAATAATTTAGAAAATATTGTTCATTTATATAAATTTATTTCGTCAAATTACAACAATATTATTCTTCATCGCTGCTAGAGCCTTCATTTATAACATCAGGTTTATATGAAATTGAATATTACTTCTTTAATGATGTTTTAATTGTTTAAATATTGGAAATAAACAATAAATTTAAATCGACAAGTAATATTGACTTTTTACAGAAAGCTATTTTGAATTATGTGCCAGGGATAGGGGGCTCTTAATAGAGCCTAGGCTCTTATTAAAAAATTAGGTTTCGAGGGGGGGTTCTTATTCGAGCAGGGCTATTATTCGAACACGGGCTACTATTCGAACAATAACGGTAGTGCATTTTCCAAATTTTAATTTTCAGAAAACGGGGTAACGAAGGCAAATAACACGCAAGTTTTTTTTAAGATTAGATTGCTATAGGAGTAATTACATGAAACCATTTTAGAGAAAAAAGGTCAACGGAGAACCACTACTTGGAGAGCAATTATATAGCGTTATATAATAAATATTCTATGAATTTATCGGGAAACCCTATAGAATAATTTTATTTATTTATTATATAAAAAAACTAATTGAAATTATTAAATATGTACCTATTATAAAAATAAAAATTAGTTCTATAAGAATATGTAAAGAATTATATATGATTATTTTTAAATAATTCAAAGATATATTTTTAATCAATACAAATGAAGAATTTTTAATTTAGAGTAAATGTTTCTGTAAATACTGAATATTTAAATTAACATACCGTTGCTGTTCGTTAATTTTACAGCTTTGAATTTTCCAGAATGCTCAATTCCTTTTAATCTGAGCTTTTTGTAGAAATCAACAGCATCAAGTTTAAAATAATTTTTTTCTTCGTCATAATCGTCATTAGTAAGTTCAGTAAATTCATTTGATGATTTTTCATGTAATCGTATTTTGCCTTCAACGACTAAAAATCCGTCAATCAAAACTTCAAAATGATCAGATCCTTCATGGAAATTAATATGAAATTTTGTTGGTTCTTCATTTTGTAAAATTGTAATTTTTTTGATTGAAATATCTTCAAAAACAACAGGCAATTTATCGAAAGTCGTTAATTTTTGTTTTGCAAACATTTTCCACACTAAAAATATGTGTCCTGTAGCGGGAAAAACAATTTTTCCATCAATAATATGACCAGAAAAGTAGCTATAATTTTCATCAGCCAAAGATATCTCTATTGAGTTGTCCAAAATAGAAATTTTTCCATTGTAAAAATTTGCAACATCCCAAGATTTCGAATGATCCCATTTCAAAAGTGAACTTATAGAAGGTGTACCAATTGGAACGGGAAATTTAATTGGGTTATATAGTTTTGAAAAGTCTGGATTGTGTCCAGAAGTGTAAATATTTCCAATTGCATTTAACAAGAATTGAGAATTTTCTTTATATCGATTCATCAATCCAATATTAATTGTATCTTTTCCAAGGGATTTCTTGAGAATTGATTGAAAAAGGCAGTGTGGACCAAGTTCAATTACTACTGCATTTAATGGAATCTCCAATAGGGCCTAGTAAACAAAGCATTGACAAAATTTATTATTTATTATTTAAAAAACATTTTTAATTATTAATTTGCATACAATATCAGTTTCAATCTCTATATATGCCGGGTGACGAGGTCGATCCACTCATATAGTGAACATTACGAAGATTGGAATATTGAATTAAATTATTAAAACGATAGCAATAAAATTACAAAATGCTTAAAAATAAAATGATATTTAAAATGCCATATCAATATCTTAATTACAATAGTTTGATCATGGCCACACTTCGAACATGATCAAACTATTGTAATTACTATATTGAGATCACTATTGTATATCGTAATTAGGAATTTGCATTCAATATAATTTTGAAATTATGCATTTTGTAATTTTTATTATTATACGCCGTTTTAATAATTTAATTCTGTATTGTTAATGTTCGTAATATCCCCTATGTGAATTGGTCTGGTTAGTCAGTAGTATAATGTAAGTGTTCTGGATAATTTTCATAATTTTTTAAGGATTGTATATTTATTACATATAAATATTTATACTGTGTATTCCTAAGTATATAAGTAAATGCAGAACGTTTTTTAGAGATCAACATAGGGAAAATTAAAATGACTCAATCACTGTGGATATATACAATAATTGTAATTCATTTTAACATAATTATCGTTAGTAACTGAGACATTTAACTTTTCCAATGTTAAGCTCTAAAAATCTGTTCTGTATATACAAAGTGAAAACATTTAAGATAAAAAGGATCTTACTTCATAAAATAAAACCGGACGAATGACATTGTTTATGTAATATTCAACTGATGCAAATTTTCCGCTGGATTTCCATTCTGCTTTTGAATAAGATGTTGAAATCCATTTCGAAGATCTTTCAATTGGATTTTTAACAATTTTATCTGCTTCGTGTCTAAATTTCTCTGCAATGTCATATATGTATTTGCTGTGAAAGGCAATTCCTGATGTATTGACTTCTTTAGCAAAAATTCCTTCTTCTGTAAGGATTTTAACAAAATTTTTAATTGATTCTGCAGGACCAGAAATAGTAACAGAATCTTGGGAATTGTGACAAGCCGGAAAAATGTCGCTTGGACATTTAGCTAGAGCTTCTTCCCATGTTAATCCAACAGCTGCCATTCCACCCAAAGGTAGTTTCGAATCAACAATTGATTTTGCTCGTGAATATGCTAAATGAAGAGTTTGTTCTGCCGTGAAACACCCGTCAACATAAGAACAAACAAGTTCACCAAACGAATGTCCAATAATCCCATCTGGAAAAATTTCCAGAGAAGTTAAAAGATCAACAAGAGCAATTTGAATTGAAATAATGGAAATTGAAGAATATAGACCGTTGGAATAATCTTCTTCACTTCCATTTTCAATTAAACCAAGAAGATCAAAATTAAATGAATTTAAAAATTTGGCTGATCTCTTCATTGAATTTTCAAATTCTCTGAAGACAAATAGCTCTTTTCCCATCCCGCACCATTGACTTCCCATTCCTGAGAATATAAACCAGATTGGGCGTTTCGAATTTTCCACTTTTTTGATCAATTTGTCTGTGTTATCTCCATTTTGAATTAAAAATCCTCTGAAGTGATGCCCAGGAATATCATGGTGGGAAATTTGGTGAAACAGCCCATATAAATATTTGTTATTTAATTTTGACATAGAATCAATGAGGTGCAAAACAGATTCATTAGTTCTTCCAGAAAAAGGAATTATAGTAGGAATTCCAGGAAAAGATTTCTCCAATAAATCAAAATTTTCCATCTTCGAATTAAATTGAAGAATGACATGCGCGTTTGTACCACCAAATCCAAAAGAATTCACTCCAACAATTCCACCATTCCATTTAGTGTTTTCATTCACAATCTAATAGTTTTATACAAATTTTCAATAATTTTTAATTGTATTTTAAATATAAATTCAATTTTAATTTAAATAAAATTTTTATTCAATTTAAAATACTTATTATATTATATTTAATTCCTATTATTTCAACTATGTATATAACCTTTATTTTATTGTTGTCCTTAATTTGAGAAATTGGATTATTGTTCCACAAATTAGCAGGGATAATTCCATTTTGAATTGCGATGATCATTTTAGCAATCCCACAAAGTCCAGAAGTTGGTTCCGAATGTCCCATATTACTTTTAACAGATCCAATTAAAAGTGGAATTTTTTCATCCCGATCTTTACAGAGAACTTGTAAAATTGAATTCGATTCTTCTTTGTCTCCCATTTCAGTTCCAGTTCCATGAGCTTCAACATAGGAAACGTCTTTAGGGTCAATGTTGGCTTCAGAATAAATTTGTTCCAGAAGAATTTTCTTCAATTCTCTTCCAGGATAAATAATTCCTTCTTTTTTGAATCCATCGCAGTTCGATTTACTGTGAATAATTTTTGCATAAACCCTTTTGGCTTTTTCAGATTTTTGAATAAAAATGGAAACGACAGCTTCACTTCTAACGTATCCGTTTCCTAAAATAATTTATTTATTTTTTTTTATAAATCATCTTTTTGCCAAATAACAATAAGTATATTAGAAATCTAGGATTTTGAACGAAACATCGTAAATTTAATTTGGGCAACCATTACCCGTTAGAAATATTTCATCCTTCCCCGTTTCGGGAAACGTTGCGCGTTTTGGGTTCTCAGTTGCCAGAATTTGGGCAACCATTGCCTGTTTTCGGGTAACCGTTTTCATTGGTCAAGGTGAAGGAAACGTGGTGAAAACTGAACTGAAAACGGGTCAGGGTGTAGATAATGGTCCAAAACGGGTAACCAACTCGAAGTTTTTTTAATTTTTTTTCTAAAGTTGTTTAGAATGTCGAGAAAAACATTTTCCGACACATTTTGGAAAAAAAGTTAAAAAAAACTTTATGATACAACATTAATTAAAGTTATAAATTTATATAATTTATATTAATATTTGAAAGTTTGATAATTTTCGAATATCAGTAAACATACCAATTATCATGTAAAATCATATATGTAAATTATATTAGTCAATACTATTTATCTAATAGCTTAATTACTTTACTTGTTAAAGTTGTTATAATTTATAACTTATTTCGTCTTCCTAATTTTATGTTTTTGAATGTTTTCGATAATTTGAATTATAATGTATTTTAAATTGATTACCTAAATATCATATTTGTATTGTGGATAAATATATAGAGTATTTTATTATAAAGCTATATGTGACTGTAAATTTTCATGAATTATGCAAATGTTAAACTTAAATAAATAAATGAATTCTATCAAATTTAATTTCAAATGTAAAAATAGTTTGAATCGTTTATATTTGATGAAAAACCCAAACAACATATTCGGGTAGCTTGTTTTTTATTTCGGGCAAACATTGGCCGTTGTAATATTTCATTCGGGCAACCTTGCCCGTTTTGTGTCAACAGTTGCCCGAATTCTGGTAATCATTACCCGTTTTCGAATAACCATTACCCGTTTTGTGGCAACCATTACCTGAAAACAGGTAGTGACAACCCAATAAAATTCAATATTAGTATATGCATATACTATAATTCGCACAATATGTGAATTAAATAATTTAATTCTAATTAATATAAATCCATGTGTTATTATATGACTTATACGAACCTCGATTAGTGTAAATCTCGGTTAAGATCACCAAAATTGTTGTATCCATTTAAGTTAATCTTATCCAAGGTCCAGTGTATGCATCAAAGTTGAAATTAAAAATTTCCCATTTGGTTGTCAAAAAGATTATTCTAAATATCAAAGTTAAACACTTTAATTTAAAGCCTAGGGATTGCATTAGGAAAGAACCGTATGCATATTCTGATCACTTTGGGCCACATGCAATAAAACCTAAGCATATGTTTATATTAAAGACGTTCATCACAATGCACATAAAATCTCAATTATCTTTGACTTTTAAATACATTACTGCCTATTATGTTAAAATATAAAAATTGAATGGATGAAATGATAATAGAAAATAAATCTATTGTAATAAATAGATTTATTACAATAGATTTTTAAAGATTCACTTAAGAGGCCTGGCCAAAATGGGTGGGAATCAACCAGGGGTTTGACATGGTTTGCCATCATCTGAGTGAACGAAACTTTTACAAGATATAAAGGAACCGATTAGTATTCATAATCCGTAATGATTAGGTGGCCGCCACTTTTATTTTTGGAATTAAAAATAAACCAGTGAGGGTTAATTTACATGTAAAATGCATTATGAAAACGTAAATTACATAATTTAAAATATACTGCAATCCACCAGAACAAATATTTTAAGCCTATGCAATAGGCCAACCAACCCACTTGAAAAATATATTTTTTTTGGTCGCCATTAACGGTTTACGAGATATAAGAGAATTAATTAATTAATCACAGGAATTTGTATATAAAAAGGGGGTTTGTGAGAAATATGACCATGAGACTAAAATGTAAAATGCGCTCTAGACAAAAGACTTTTCTTGCTTTCTAATTTTACCTTTCTCTTTTCTTTGTTCTGTTACAATGCCACATTTGAGTTGTAAACTTTGTAATAAAAGAGTTAAATCTAATTGTAAAAAGAAGTACATTAATAATTCCAATAAAGAAGCTACATTTTAATAAGGTGAGTTGAGTGAGTTAAAAATTAAGTTGGGAGATGTGATTGCTTGTGACGCTTGTGAAGCATTCCTGAAAAAGGTGAAAACGAGAGAAAATGGAATGTACGTGAAAAAACACGAGAGGTAATTATCTAATGGTTAATATTATTTAAATCAATGTACCTAATTATTATATATAAATATAATTAATAAAACAATAATTTAATGTGTGTTATCTTATCTTTTTGATTTAGACAATCACCGTCAAAAAGACGAAATCTCAAAGGCACAAAAAATGCACAAGAACAAAATCAACAAGAAATACAAAGGTTTACCTTATTACTTATTTAATTAAAATACATTATATTTATAATTATATCAATGAATTCATTTTAATATTACAACTTTGATTATTATAATTAATTTTCTTGTATAATTAAAGAATTGAGAATGTTCAAGACGACTCAAAATGCAGAAGGACTAATCCGAAAACTCCTGGATCAGGTACGTGTTATAATAAACAATAAAATGAAGAACTTAACTTTAAATTATTACAATGACATTTATAAATAAATGAGGAATTCGGTTCACAAGTCCCGATACTGGGTAGTCAAAGATCAAATCCTTGTTTAAAGAGATGCATGTTCTAAAATCAAAGCTTATTATTTAAATAGATATTAAATACTTTTGTAAAAAATGAATTATATAGTATTAAATATTTAAAATTGTATTAATAAATACTGAATATTTTTTGTTTTAGGTCATCTATGCGATAGAAAACAACTGAGGAACCGAAGGTTGGTGACATTGTCCTCCTGCTCGGCCCTGACTCTCCTCGCAGCACATGGCCCAAAGGGATCGTAGAGAAGACTTTCCCAGGACCCGACGGACGTGTGAGGGCTGCCGAAGTGAAGACTTTGATGGGGAGCTACGTTAGGCCCGTTTCCAGGATCTGCGTCCTGGACGTCGGAGCTCTACAAAAGTGACAATTGTGGTTTATGTTCCCATTCTCGGGACCATAAACGGGGGGTAGAAATGTGTCAATGTGTTTAATGTGTAAATTTATGTGCCCTAGGAATTAATAATGCAAGTTTATACTTGTTATTAATTGTTATTTTTATTTATTCCATTATTATCTTTTGTTCAAAACGGACGTTTCTAAATTCTCTATGTCCGAATAAAACCATTTTCTCGTTTTCCCCGAGTTGACCTTTGTGACCTTCTCATTTTCACCCTCCATTTTTACCTTTTGGAATTGAACGTGAACTTGGGAAAACCAGCCGAACATTAGCCGAAACACACGGGTCATTACAATTAGTGAAAAAGGACTGCCAGAACAATATAGAAAATAGGTTATAAATATCGGTGGAAAAAGAAGAATTAGTCCTTGGTTTTTAGCTATGCATACTCTTTTCCTCTCTCACACCCGGTTCGCTCCTTTATTCAAGTGTCTCCGAAATTATTAAGTAAATTATCTTTGAAATTTTCATATTATTATTTGCTCCCAGCTCACACTCTTTACACAAGGCTTTGATAAGGAAGTTTCGGTCCTCTCGGGCTTCCCTCGTACATTTGGAAATGTGTCGAGATTTGGTAAACTGATACTTGTATGTATTAAAGTAAATATTTAGTGACATTGTGAATATTTGGAGTTAAAGTGATGTTTAATAATTGGAACAATAAAAAACTCAAAATGAAGTCACACATGGATAAAACTAGTGTGCTGTTATTTAAGACTAAACTAGAGGAGCTTTGTTCTTATAGTTATAGTATTTATTGGATAATAATATGATATTTTTATAAATAGATATATATTATACATAGGTAAATGTAATATGTTACTAATGATAAGTAAGTATTAGTAAAAGCATAAACATATTATGTACAAGTACATCTTAAATTGTAAAAAATATGGAATATGTGACGATTTTGTAAGTATTCGGCCAACTTGGAGATCTTCTGTGTTACCCTTGTTTTTGCTGTTCGGCTAACTTGTACCTCGGCTTTCGGCTAACTTGGAGATGCCTTAGAAGGCTTTAATTGGACAGCAACAAATTGCTTTCGAAAATCAATTAATATCATTAAATATCCACAAGACTTAAGGGAAATATTCCCAATTTCATTTGCCTTCTTTCTAACTAACCTTACAAACTCGTCAATGTAAATCTCAATGGAGTCGCAAATGATTCGAGTCGTCTGTGTGCGACCAAAATCCGTATGCATTAACGGATCCAGAGCAACAACTCTCCAAGAGTGGATTAACGATCCAGGGAAGAATTTAATCCGATTGTTCATTTCTTCAATGCCAATTTCTCCTGTCAAGTTCAAATCCAATTTCGCGAATTTTAAACACTGAAAAATTTGATAAAAACCTAAAAAAATCAACAAATAATTTAATCGAATAATTTATAAAAATGAAAGAGTTAAAAATCAAAATAAAATAATTCATAACATTAAAGTTAGATCTGAAATAATAAAAAATTAAAAAGTATACTTACTGTTGTGCCAACAATTGCGATGAAAAACAGGTTCGATGAAATCAAAATACTCCTCGAAAATGTACACGAATCAATGTAAATTTGGTTTATTTTGATGAACCCAGAGAACCAGGTTTTTACATGCCATGAACAAAGCAAAGTGAACCAATCCATTTGTTTCATGAATCTTCTTTTTCATTTTCTCAATAGCCGCAATTATTTTTATTAAGAAGTCTGGGCTGAAGTAAAGCAGCGGGTGGGATTTTTCAGAACCTGACTTCAATACTTTTAACTCTTAATATCCTATCTTCGGGTGGATCCCCGTGTTATTTCATAGGGAGATCAGAAATTAGTCTGCAATAGAAAATAAGTCTCAAGATGTGTTTCGGAGTGCTTTAACCTCATCAGGAGGGGAGCTTCACCCCTCGACACATCTTCTATGGTCTTCTAGAAGATGTGCCCGCCTTTATAAAGGCCATTATTGACCTCTTTGAGGTCCCGGGTAAACCTCGGCTATATGGCCAAGGAAAATCTTCAACTTGACACCGAGCTTCCTTCGCTCGGCATCAGCTAAGACCTGCAAATACTGCCGTAGGTATAAATATTCCCCTATATAACCGTACATGTGGTTTTCATCACCAAAACCCTTGAACTTCATCAAACGCCATTGACCTTCTTGGTTGTTGGTGTGAATGTCACGGTTATTTGGGTCAACGAAATTGAGGGAATGATTGACCATAAATGCCTGGTACTCTAAATCGCGCGTAATACCTAAATAAACGCGAGCAGAATCCGAAATGATTATTGTTCCGGGAGCAATCTTTTCGGTGATTATAGGATACAGGGTACCTGCAGTTCTATCTGGGACCAACCTAATGAAACTCTCTTTAGTTTCTCTGCAGATACCCCCAAAAACCCACACATCTTCATTTGCAAGTACACGACCTCTCATATACTTGCGCCTGAAAAGGTGAGATTCGTGTATCTCAACATGAAGTCCATTTCCCCCAATGACTATATTTTCATTATTTAATATGGTCAAACTACCTCCCGACAGTAATTGTACCAGTCAATGGCAGTTGCTTTCGCAACTCCAACATAACCAGCAGAGTCAGTGACATGGGTATTAAAAAACCAATAAACAGTGAGCTCCAAGACTTGTTGGATACGAATTTTGATAGTTCCACCAAACCAAGTACCTACAAAAATTGAAATTTTGGAACACTTTGGTGTGTTAACTATCTCTTTACATACCCATTAATAGCCTTGGTTCTCACTGTTTATTCTGTCAGCCCTCCGAATCGTTTTTTTTCGCCTTCCACACTGGTCACACAAAGGTCTGGGGTTGAATTTGATTACTCCAGTGTGTAAGGCGAAATCAAACGCTGATGTCGAATCCGAAACAAGTCTCCCGAAATCCATTGGACCAAAACCATCCTTGTTGAAGAATTCTTCAACTTCAAATGGGGTTAAATTTGGCATTTTGGATTAAAGGAGTTAACTTCAAATGGGCTTTAAAGGGGAAGCACCGGGGAAGTTTCAAGCACCTAATTGAGCACCGGGGAACAGGGTAAGTGTCAAGCAGCTAGGTGAGCACTAAAGAAAATGTCAAGCACCGGGGAGTGTCAAGCACCTAGGTGAGCACCGGGGAAAATGTCAAGCACTGAGGAAATGTCAAGCACCAAGGTAAGCACGGGGTGTGTGTCAAGCACAAAAGGGAAAACCGAAGCGCACCGGGATAAAAGAAAGGTAGATTTAAAAAAATCCGAAATGCAAAACTTTTACGAGAGCGAGAAGGAGGTAGGAAAAGTTTCTCCATCGCTGATTGATTCAGCACTTATGATAATGATTTCAAATGTTTCTGGATCAATATGTGGACGTGTGTTGGGCTTACAACTGTTTTTAAAACAATTCCTTTTCCGCCACGTTCAGCTTTATTATGGCGAATCTAAATAATAATAATTTAATTAAACAATCGGAATTGCCATTCTTATATTTAGTAAATAATTAAATATTGTTATTAAATTATTAAATTGAATTAAAAGATTGAATTAAGGTAAAAATATATTTAATTTTACAGTTTAATAAAATTGTTTTTTCACCTTGTATCAAATGTAATCCGATGATTGCAATATAAACAATTTGTGCATAAAATTGTCAATCAAGTAAAAATTCTCTATCCTCAACAATTGGTATGGCACATCGACTGAACAAGAATTTTTTCAAAACCATCAAACTCTTTTGATCGATGCAAAATCGTTCTGGCCCATATTCCAAGTTGAGAAATTGAATATATTTTTCTTTCTTTGTTCCTTTGGGAATCAAGAGACGAAGATGACCAATCGCCATGTAGAGCTGTTGAGGAATCCAATCGACAACTTCTCTGTAATTGATTTTATTCTTCACGATAATTTTGCACTCTTCTTCGTGCAGTTTCTACAATTCTAAAGAAAACATATTTTAAAATTATTCAAGATATGTGAAATTATTAAAATAAAACAATTTAATTTAAATATTTATTATATTTATTTACCATTTCACAATTACTTCCGCAAACAGGCCAAGTGCATTTGGTGCATCGATTGTAATCCACATTTGGCGGATTAGAACTTGGCACGAGAAGTTTGCAACATCCGAGACATGGCCGCTTGGGTTTATGTATTTGAGTTCCAAATTTCCTGGAGATTGGAATCGCTCGTGGAGCGTCGATATATTCAGATTGGCAAATGGAATCCCGTGGAAAAACAATAAGAGGCTTCCTTTTAAAAATTTCTGTCAGCTCATTCAATGGCATCTTTGAGATGTACAAATGACCGAAATCTTCACTGTCTTCAATTCTGAATAATTTTGAACATTCGTACTTGTGAACTTTCCAATCCTTCTTTTGATGTTCAGGTGAACAATAAAATTTGCAACTGTCGCAAGCTCCACACTTCTTTTTTGTTTTCACATTGCAGATTCCACATTCTCCTTCAATTTCCATTTTACACTTATTGGAGATTTCTCAGTTTGGCAAAGAATTCCAAAATTCCAACTCGGATCGCAATCTAATCAAAACCAAATAGAATAAATTAAGTTGGCAGGATTTAAAATGAGTTTAAATTATAAAAGTTAAATTTATGCATTACATATAAGTGTATAATACATAAATGCGTTTTAATATATTTTAAAAGTTTGGAATCTTAATTTCTTAATTAATGTAATTACAAACAGATTTACCTCTTATTTTTTCTCGGACTTGCAACACATTGAGTCTTGACGGATTCCTTGGTGAGGTTTGAGGCCTTGCGTTGTGGGAATTAGAAACCCTCCATAAAATATTCCATCTTTATCATTTTAATCCTCTGCTTGTGTTTGGTCTGAAGCTTTGTAGAAACCATTATTATTAGTTTATTGTTTATAGTGAATTTATTTATACATGAATTATACAAAATATTTATAGTTTTATTGTTCTTGTTTTCCAAGACGTTCGACATGTCGGCTTTATTCCTTTTGTACTACTTGTGAGAATTGTGTATATTGATAGGAACTTGAGCTTTCTTAACACATTTACATTTTATATGCTAAGCTTTGCGAATTCATGTACACATCCATGTTGAATGTTGTACGTTTTTATTGTCTAAATATTCAACATATCAAATGCAATTTAATAAGATTAACAACCAATAATAAGAACATTATTATTAATTTATCGGAAAATAATAATACCTACGTAGTCTATTTGAACAAGATCATTTATGAATGATGAATGAATGAAACATAAATTTTACATATGATAGCATTAATTAATTTCTTTCCCATGAAAATTGAGTAAGCAGAATGATAACATAAACTATTGTATTAATGACATGATGACTTCTGTTTTACTGGGCTTACAACATCATTTCAAAAGTGTTCATAAACTCTTATAAAGGCTAAAAATGTGGCTTGGTATACATATCCAGTATTCTCCGCTGTGTCGTGCATCAAAAACCAATGTATAATAATAATAATAATTAATAATATATTGTAAATATATGTTTATTCACCCCGTGGTAAAATAAGATAAGATAAGACCAATGTTATAACTGCACTTCATTTGCGCAAACTACTTGCTTATTAATTAAACATAAAAATGTATGTAGGTATATGTTTTATGTCACGTTATTTATAAATGGATATTATAACAATTTCCTGTTAAAAGATAATTTAAATTCGCCAGTATAAATTAATGACTCATTGTCTCATTGTCATTAATGGTGTTGAACCCATCATGATAAATAAAAATTGTTTTAAGTGTTTTAGGCAATTATTATTTGTAAATTTGTCATAACGGTAAATATTCTAAATATGTAAATATGTCATAACGGTCATAACAGTAAATATTGTATAGAACATCGCTGATATTTCAAATACAAATATTACACCATTATACCAAATATTTAATTTCATTTAAAAGTAATAGTGTAAACTCTTATCTAAAAACGTAATTAAAATTGGAAATTAAAGGTTTAAAGTTGGGCCAATTTTCCTCATTTTAAAATTTTTCTCAGGAAGTGCAGAACTGAATCTGAATAATTTAAATTTATATAAAAGTATTATAATAAAAATTAAAAAAAAACGTTATTCAATCATCCAAAGTAAAATTTGAAATCTCATTATTAAAATTGAAGTAATTCTAATGGGTGAGAATTATCAATATTATAATATTAATAATATATACCAATGGTAATGGTATGGTGATTGTAATTAAATAAAAATGTTATTTGATTATCGTTTGCATAGTTACTTAAAAATATTATTAAACTTAATATAGCGTCAAATAGAAGTTCACAATTTGAAGCCGAGAATAATTTAAAATTCCAAGATGCCCATTATATAGCTGAAGAGCAGAGACCTAACGAAGAAACAAATGTGGTGACTGAGGAAATAAAATCATCTGCTCTAATTTTTGAAGTAATTCCAATTGATGAAACCCCAAAGACAGAAGAATCTTCTTCCTGTTGCTGTGGGCCATTTAAATTTTGGTTCTGTCAATGTTGCAATTGCAATGATGAAAATGGAGAAAAGGAAAAATTTAAAGGAAGGCAAAAGTTAAATAAAAAACCAAAAAAATATTCGAGGAACTATGAAGTGGGCTCTGACGGAGCAGGATATGGCGGAAGTGTTTATTATGACGGAAGTGGCTATGATGGTTCAGGTAGTGGAGGTGGTGGAGATTGTGGTGGTGGTGGTGGCGATTGTGGTGGTGGTAGTGGCGATTGTGGTGGTGGTGGTGGCGATTGTGGTGGTGGTGGTGGCGATTGTGGTGGTGGTGGTGGTGGCGGCGATTGAAGCTGTTGAATTGTTGCTTTGTTCATCGAATGCACATTCAATTTACAAAGAATAGATGAAATATAATTATTATTATATTATTTTATTATTATTGAAAAAATAGTCTTTTGAGTAAATTGTCAGTATTTAGATTTTGAAGTCTAAACTACATTTTTATGCGTTAATTTATTAAATAATTTGAATATGTTTAATGATGTTCGATGTTCGATGAGCTTTGAATTTGAATTGTTTAACCCAAGACATATTTAAGTACAAATTATATAAAATATAAAATGGGTTATAATTTATAGTTTACCAATATAGGATAATTAAATAGTGATAAAATTTAATAAATTCGCATATTATATTAAAAATAATGTAAATATAATTATTAATATTAATTACCATTAAAAATCTTAATTGAAGATTTGATAACTTCATCTAATAAATCATTTCATTCACGTATTAACCGTATAAATTTCATAAAACTAAAACTATTCATATTGTACATCTTTGTACGTATTAATTTTTATTGGTTTATTATGCAATAAGCATTAGCATAGCATTAGCATTATGTATGTACTCGTACTGTTGAACTATTACGTATGTATGGTACAATGTACAGAAACCTCATTGTTATTATTAGTTTTTATGACATTGTTGTTGAAGCATTCGAGCAACCAAATGCTTAAATGTAACTTTTTATATGATTTTTTTGCAATAAAGATTAGCGTAAGCATTTCTCCAGCATAGTACTTTACTTCGTACAAGATAAATACTTCCACTATTATAAGTTTTATAAGTAGTTATTGTACCTAATAACAATAAATATTAGCTTTAAATACTAGAGTTAATACAAAAATTATATTACCATATATTATTAAATGTAATATAAGTAATAATGCTTCAAGGAAAGATGACTATGCATTCTGTTGAGTACTTACTTATGAGGATTTTTTGCTCAATGACTCAATGCCATTATTAGCGAAACATGTTAATCAGCTGAAGCTGAATCAAGACTTCACGAATCCAATCTTTTAAATCTAAAAAGTTCGAATTTTCTGCATTTCGTTTTAAATATTAATAATATTTTTAACTGCGTTATTTTCAATGTGAATAAATTTATACAACCAGTTTTTATATGGATCCGATATTAAATAATTTAATCTTAAAAATTGATAGCGAATAAAATAAAGATATTTGAGGAAAACCATTTTAAAAACAAAATTCAAAATATTGTATTATTCATAGGATATAATTTCAAATGGAAATTTCTGAGAGAGTATTCAATAACTACGTGGTACAAAAAAATAAAATAAATAATTAGCATAATATAACAATAAATAATAAAATAAAAATAATAAAGGTTCATTCATAATAATTATTTGTACATAATTTTTTTGTCATAGGTTTCTAAAAGTATATCAAAATACTTTGAGAAAGATTTAAAAGAATTGAAATCCTTGCGTATGTTAAATACTCTCTGGTTCGAAATCGCTTCAACAAGTATAATAGAGAATAATTTATTAAATGATGATTGCAAAATTGAATCGTGTGAAAATCTAGAAGAATACATTTCAATTATTCAACATAATAAAAAATTTATCTTCAATTCCTTTAAATTCGGGAAGGAAATTTTCCTTAAAAGTGAAAAATTTCAACAGTTTGTTTCTCTTGCTGGAAATAAAACAAAATCACTAAATGTCATTAACACCCTAAATTTATCCGATGAAGATGGGGAAGATGAAAAAATTGAACAATTGCACAAATTGCTCTTCAATGATTTTCCCAATCTGGAAATTCTTAAAATCAACGATGCCCATTTCGAAGATCAAGATTTATTAAATTCAATATTCCGCTTTGATTTATTGAACAATTTGAAATCTCTTTATATTTCAAAATTGGGAATTGTGCTGAAAAGAAATCAATATGGAGACATTTTGGAATTGCCACCATCTGAACTTTTATCATCATCCCTCATGAAGATTTCTAAAAATCTCGAGTTTTTGCAATACAAAACCAAATACGTTAATGAAGAAACACCGCCACTGGATTTAAATGATTTGTTTGAGCAAATTGTCACTTACTGTCCAAATATCAAAACATTGTCAATTAAAACTTTTCTCGCGCAGTTTAGTCCCAATCAACTAAGCGAGGAATTAAATGAAAAAATTAAAAACTTAAAAATTACTCACCTTAAATATGAGAAATGGTAAGCTTTTAATATGAATTTTTAATAAATTGCAATCTCCATATTCACTTTCACTCAATTAATTTAATTTGGGATAAATAATAAATATGGAATTTTTTAGGAATCCTACGCCTGTGGAAGAAAACGATTTTGAATTTAGGGATTTCCTAATTGAATTCACCTCATTTACAGAAACTCTTGAAGATCTTGCGATTAAAAATAAATCAAACTATAAATATTATGATTTCCAAGGAAAGGTTTTTTCAAAAGTTCAATCTTTATTTTTATCAACGAATGAATCAAACTTTGAAATTTTGAACTGCTTCGGAAATTTGAAAAAACTCCATTTAGAATTCAATATTTTTGGATTTTCATTTTTATTATTTTTTCAAATATTTGAAGAAATGAAATTAAATTTGCCAAATTTGGAAGAACTTCATATTAAAAAAGAAGGAACAGAAGAAATGGATGATTTAGTTTATGGTTATTTGTTCCTTTATTGGTTTTCAAACAATTGGGAAAATCTAAAGATTTCTACTTTTTCTGTTGGGGAATTTAAATGGGAAAAGGGAACTGAAGAAATCCTTTGTGGATATGATCTTCCTGCATTAACTTACCGCGGGACATTTTCAGCTTGGAATGTTCACGAATTGAATCTGGCGCCATTTTATCCACTTGTTTCCATAACGAATTTACCAAGTCTCAATGATCAGTTTGACAATATCAAGAAACTGAGTTTAAAAATTAATTGTGAAGAGAATTTATCGCTTGGATTAGAATGCTGCGAATATTATACAGAATTTCATTTAACGATTGTATCAAATCATTTAAATGGACCAACTGTGACTTTAACAATCATAAATGAATTAATTGAAAAATATCTTAAACAACTACCAAGAGCCAAATGGGGTAAGACATTAAATATTTATTTAAATATTGTTTTAATTAAAATTTAACTTTAAATCCTAAAATTAAATAACTTTATAATAAAAATTAATGAAAAAATCCTCAAAGTCAAATTACAAATATGATAAGAAAAATTCTTTTTAAACAAAGATGCGGAAATTTTTTCCCTTAATTTCAAATTGACTGATGAAGATTTCAAGAAGTTGTTAGAAACAAAAGAAATTGATTTACCTGCTGTTGACACTTTAATGGAAAAATATCCAACATTAAACAAAATCCAACTTTCATTTTCACCAAATACTAAAATAGCTAAAACCCAATGCGAATTCGAGGCTAAAGTACAACCGAAAATATTAAAAGATGAAACTGTCCAAGATGTTGACAAGGTGAACACAACTTTAAACTATTATGACTTTAATGTATATTGTTTTGTTCTACATTAAATGTTAATTAGTTGATGAATAATCACTTTTTTATTTTCAATTTAGCTTTTTATTTATTTGAATAATGAAGAACTAAAGCTGACAATGAGTTGGACAAGAAGGCCAAATTATTCACAAATTGCTTTTTGGTAATAAAAAGTCTTGTTTATCTTAATATTCTACGAATATTTGTTCAACTTTTTTGTAATATTAAAAATTGGATTTATTTGTAAAACATGTAAAAATGTGTTTTTTTAAATTGCATTTATAAGAACATAATTTTTCACAATTTGGGCATTTAAATATTTTTCGATTACTTAAGCAAACATCGACCTTAAGTTTCATATTGTAAACATAATTTCCCGGATCGTTTAAATGTTCTAAATTTTGTTTAGAAAATTCTTGATGGCAAAATTGACATTTGTCTTTGTATGAATGATTGTTTAACTCCTTTTATGTCCCTTTGAATAATTTACTACAAATTTGGCATTCAAATGGTTTTTCCCCTGTATGAGATTTGAAATCTAAATTTAAATTAAAACTAAATTTACAAGAGTAATCACTAAGGCGCACAAATCGCATTTTTCAAATTTTACAGCATGTCAACATTTAATTGCTGTTCGCCTACTAATATTTTAAATGCATGTGAATCATTAAATTTAATTAAGATTAAGCTAAATATGTATAGCATTTTTTGCATTAAAAAGCATTATTTGAGATTTTCGAAATTATCAAAACAAAAACGCACTATTGTTTAAATATAAAATAAATTAATACTTAAACGCCGAATATTAAAATGAAAAATAATTCTAATAATGTGTTCAATATGGAATTAAGTTTAGAATCAG